>UCOK01014733.1:0-11902 GCA_900474325.1 Synergus umbraculus | reverse complement strand
AAAAAAAAAAAAAAAAAAAAAAAAAAAAAAAGACAGTGTATTTTAAGGGCATGTCATACTTTACCATAAGAGTAATTTCATTTCCGCAACTTTACCTTCATAATAATAAATATTTTTAATTAAAAGTAGGCCATTTACTTCCGTTTAATACAGGCGGAGCTAAATGGCCTAGTTTTAGTGAAACATATTTATTATTGCGAACTTAAAGTTGCGGAAACTAATTGCTGTTATGGTAACGTATGACATCTCTGCTGGAAGTAAAGAGATAGAAAGAGATAGAACTTTTCTATCTCTTCCAAGTATCAATTTTGCACCCCCAAAACGCTATCTCTTCCTATCCTTCAAATACGATTGAACATTTTTAATCGTATCTCGATAACCAATAAAGATTTTTTAAGTTTCTTTGGCTTAAATTAAAGATAAAGTATTACGCTATATGTGTTGTATAATTTTCAAATTTTTTAAACAATTTTCCTAGGTCATGCAAAAAATTGAAATCGAGGTACAAAATTTGAGAAAATCTTGAATTTTTTTTAAAACTTCTCACGTGCTGTATTCTTTTCAGAAGGTCAAAAAAAATCTGGTTGACACCACTAGACGTAGAATTTCATAAGCTTTATAACTTTTTTTTTTTTAATATTCTATCTCTTATAACGGTGTGGCTATACCGTACCCCATAGCGCCGAACTATAGGCACACCAGCTTGTGCGTGCCGGCACGGCAGAGCACTGCCCGGGACCACGGTCGTATACACAGGTCTGGGGACTCTCGTGGTGGGGGAAGTTCCCTTATCGAAGCTTCCGGTTAATTCTATAAATTGCCACTGGTGGTGTAATTTTAGAGTAGTTGGCGGTTTAATTTGAAATTTGGATGTAATAAGATCAATGTTTTGAACAATGTTTTATATTATTTAATAGTTTAAATAATATAGATGTATTTGTAAGTTTAATTAAAGTAATAAATACATAGTAAAGCTTAAACATTACAAGATTAGAAATAAATTTTATGAAGTTGACTTTCAAAAACATGAAACAATTAAAATAGCGCAACAAGATATATAACATTTAGTGACCTAATAAGGGTTTAATACAATAATTCATGTCCCTTGTAGTGTAGGATATTGCGTGAGTTAATCTTTTTCGAATTTGGCCGATTTTCTTTTGACTACAGATTTCTTTTTCACTTTTTGATTCTCTTGGTGAGTAAATTGGCGCATCCGTAGTCGTATATAATAAAATAAAGAATAGGCTAAAATATCGGACGCGTGTTTAGCGCAAGGAAAAGTAAAATTATAAGATTGTAACACCTCGTCCATAGTTAAATTAAAAACATCATTTTTAGACGCGTGTTTTATAAAGCATTGTTCAACGTGATTAATTAGATGAAAGAAATGAAGATTTGGATGAATTAAACCCCCTCGTGTTTTAAGATTAACAAGTTGCATTACAGACGACTCACAATCAGACTTAGAATTTTTAAGCGATTCTTGACAAACGTTGCAACTAGCATAATCTTTGTTCTTGAGAACTTGCTTAACAAGATATCCTGAAAGTGAAACGTAATTGATTTACTCATAGAACTGTTGACTGAAAATTTTTACTCTTGAAATATTGCCTGCAGATATAAAGCCAACTTTACTGTATTCTATTGTTATTTTAACCATTTTACAACACGTAGAAAACGGACTGATACATTATTTCTAGCTTTTACTACTAATCGACACTGAGCTCTAATGTTAAGCAGACGTACACAACTACAGTTCATGAAAAAGATCTACAGTAGATTATTGCTATTACATATATAAGAGCTGATAACGAAGCAGTAATAAAGCCAAAAAATTGAATTAAAAACCTGTAACATAATAGATAACACAATTAAGGACAGGGGACATGAAATCGCCAGAGGATTCGTCTTGTTCGATGACTTCGTCTGCCTCCCAATCATCGTTTTTAATTATATTATCCAGCCTTTGTTTCAAATCTTGTAAAATCGTTGAAGTTCTAGACTCCGATTTTTTGTAAATATTCTTTATGTCCGTTATAGTGATAACGTTTTCAAACTTTTTTTCTGTTACTGTACAATTCCCATAAATTGGAGGTTTTATTGCGCTATACACCGATAATAATTTGTACAAGTGCAGAAATGTTGGACAAGTAGGATGGTCGTTACTACCGCCAGCTTGGCGGATAGTGCCAAAAAATTTCTGTAAACAAAGTCATATGTTTGAAATATAATTTTTTAAAGTAAAAATTAAATGAAAGAGCCTAATTAGGGCATCATTTTCTTAAATATTTAAAACTAAATAAATTAAAATATTAATTAACTAATATGGATAAAAAAAAGACCTCCAAGTTGTCTTGGTTGACTTTTCCAGTCAACAGGTATTGGAAGTTTTGAGTGTCAATCAAATACTGGCAGATTTCTAACGTTGACGTGATTGTGATTCGCAGACGGCGTGCGGTTTGAGGGGTGAGAAATTCGTCCTTCCCAATAATACCATTTTTCACATTTTCCTCCCATTGGTTAAGCCACTCAAGGGTGTCCTTCAAAATCTAGACAAGAGAATAATTCAAATAAAATCAACTTACTTAATATTCAATATTTTATCAATTATTTAAATAAAGTTAAACCTTGAAATCACTTGATCCCGGCCGAAGACCCTCATTAGGTTGCTTTCGGTTCAAAGCATCGAACAGATTATTTATTCTTTTACAGAATTTAGCGGTTGCTTCACAACCCTCAAAACTCGTTATATTTTTCCTTAAATAAAACAGCAATCCTGCTACAACGGAGTTGCTAAAAATCTGCAACCATAAGAAAAAATAAAATACGAATTGACACGAATATCAGTCAGTTGTTATGAAATATGATTTGTGTTACCTGAGTTGCATACCGAACGCGCATCTTTCCAGTATTATCTAGTTCAATGTGCCTTCTTGAAATCTTCGGACATACTCGAGCATTACCAGGTTGACTACTGTCAATGTTGAAAAGGTGAACAAAATAATCCCACCGTATTTCGCCTTCCTCTGGATCAACCTATAAAAATGTATTTAAAATTAAGTTGTAATTTTCTACACGCCATAGTAAACTAATAACAACAAGGTATTTAAAGCATAGTTTTATAAAACTTACCCGAAGGTGACCATTGTTGAATAATCTGTTTCGAATGCATTTTATAAGATGAGGTGTATCAGAAAAAATAAATATTTTTCTATCGTCGCTGCAAGGATGAGTGAACCAAGTTTTCGTGTTTTCAGCAGAACCATCAACACCCAAAACTTTCCACATTTTATCATTGGTTGTGGCACCATCTCCTATAATTGCATGTATTAAAGCACCTGCGTTTTCTAAAAGGCATATTGCCTTTACAACCAGTTTGGCTAATTCATCACCAGAAACCGAATTTTTGGAGGCAAATACTGCAATGGGTTGCGTGTATTTATCTGTAAGTGACTGGTACATAAGAACAAGACCATGCGTTGCCAAGTCATTCATATCCGAACTTTTTGGTCCATCTGAACCGTAATCAGCTATGCCAGTATAAGTCAAATTTTTTGTTGATACAGCTATTGCTTTTCGAAGACCGATTTCATCCAATAAGAGTACACCATGGCGTTTCATGATGTTCTTTGTTTTAAATGATTTCGCTAAAAGCTGGAAGAAGGCTTCATCAAAACCGCAGGTAGTTTTAATCAGTGAAGTATAGTCTCTAATAGTTTTTGTACATGGTAAAGGCAATATTTCGTTTTTTCTCAAAAACTCATAAAAACTAGTAGATCTGATATTCATAAGCATGCATAACATAATGAACTCCTCAGAATATCGACGACCATTTGGACTTGTTCTTTTGGCAGCTGAAATAATTTCATTCATCACAATTTTTTGATTATCTGAAATTTTGTGAGAAGAGCATTTCATCTCAAAACCAACAACATTAATGTTGGCGATATTTTGTTGTTTTTGAGAAATAGTCTCAATCAATGTATCAAGTCTACGCTTATAATTCTTTGCTCTTCTCGTTCGGCATTTAAGTTTCTTTTGAAGCATTTTTAATTTTATTTGATCTAGCGAGTTTTTGGAAGCCGGAATACGTTTATATTTTTCTTTTTCTAATTTTTTAAATCTTCTCGCCTTCTGTGATAAACTTTTTGTCATTCTTCTACATACTGGACATCTTTCGTAATTTATTGATAGCATTGTACAATCTGCATGGTGCCATTCTCTACTGAGACTATTTTTCAAAATAGAATTTTGAGGTACATTACTTAAATGTACGCCTTTGCAAACTCGCATATCCTTGAATTTTCTTAGAAGCTCTGGCAATGATTTTATATCATGAAGAATAGTTGGGAGTATCTTTGCGTTAACGTGAACTGGCGTAGAATGCACTTCGTATTTTATTTCTCGGTCAGCAGTTATTATGAGACATTTTTCCAAAATATGTTTTGTGATCCCGTTATCATTAACGCTCGTGACCCAAGTGAATAACAAAGTTTCTTTTTCCCCTATAGAAGATTGACTCACATTCCACGGTTTTGGTACTTCAATAGAACATTCCGCAAACATATCTTCACCAGCTATAATACGAAATTAGAATATCAATAGAAAACCGTTTACATTTGCATAATGCACAAATGTTAAGAATTATTATGGACATTTAAAATACTCACGTTTAAAAGAGAAGTTAAAAGACATCGAGGTAATGGAAGACGGCGTGATAGATTTAAATGTAACACTGATAAATTGCAACGCTGAATCATTATTGGAGGTATCTTCAACATTATTATTCTCTAATGAATTCTCTTTACAGTCGAAATCACTCTGAATTACTTCATCACAATTTTTTGATATAGGCTCAGTTTCCACTTTATTATTACAATCTGTATTATATTCGCAAACAGAGGAATCTGTGGTTTCAATGAGTTGAGTATCGAACCTTTCTGATTTACTCGTTAATGAAGATATATATTCTTCCCGATTATTTGTAATAACTAAAAGAAAATGTTTAAAATTTGTTAAAATCAAAAATATTCTCTATGTGTGCAAATATCATTTAATTTTTCTTTGATCAATATAACATAATTTTAAAATATAAAATTTATTATATACCTGCGCTGGTACTCGTTAAAGAAGATAAATGATAGATATAGTTATTCAGGGGCACATTGCCGATATTATCACCAGTATCACCACCAGACGTTCCTTGCAAATGAAATTGCTCAAATTGAATAGGACTCAGCAAAACATTGTCCTTTTGCACGACGGTCGCTTGCACGTCAGATAACGAGTCAAAATTTACAATATCAGTCGAAACATTTAAACCATTCTCTTGTAAATTAATTCCTGAAACTGAACAATTATTTTCTGCAAACAAAAGACAATAAATTTAATTCATACCATTAATATGGAAAGAAACTGTATATTCGCCAATCGTTTTAGCACTAATTAATCAAAAATTAACTTTTCCATTAGACGAGTTTATCATAACAATAAATCACTGTATTTAAGGTAATATTATTGTTTATTAAGAATTTTAAAAATTAATTTAAGACCCTTGTGTAGTAAATTATTAAAATTAGTACAAATACTTACGTTCATACTTTACTTGAGATTTTTTCACCTCTTCCCTTTCTTCATGATTAAAAATTCTATTTTCAATCGATTGGAGCGGTTGTCGCAAACATTCCATTGATTTCTCGCAAGCATTCGGCTTATTGAATACTGTTGGTTTAGCACCATTTCTTAATCGCGGATGTTTTAAGGGAGCACGATAAATAATTCGCCCGTTTTGGTCATATTTGACACACTCTCTAATTATATTTTCATCGGAAAAATGCCTTTCGCAGATACGTGCTGTAGACCGAAAAACAACACCGGGCACACAAGTTTCCCATTCTTTTCGCAAAATAGGATCACTGGGCACTTTGAACGTAGATCTTTTCGCTTTAAATTTATAACTGTTTCCTTCGCACTTAGGCACCGAACACGAAAACGGCATTTTTTAACAAATTGCACATCTGCAGTGGATTACATGAAGGATCATTCTCACTTTGAGGTTAGAAAACGTGTTTACGTCAAACGTTAAGTTTTCAAACACTCTACTACTCGACTAGTGCGCCATGTCACGCAGTGGCAGGATCGTGAAACTTTTTGGCTTACGTAAGGGAACTTCCCCCACCACGAGAGTCCCCAGACCTGTGTATACGACCGTGCCCGGGACTGATCAATTATTGATCCACGAGCAGTAATGCCTAATTACGCTAGGTACGCGGCCACCACTCTTTCCCATCAGCGACATTAATTTTGATGGGGATAAGACACGGGCGCTGGCTCACTGTCGTCGTCCAGCACCAGCCCGACCATAGCAGCGTAGCAGTCTAGCTCTCATAAGGTTTTTTACCTCTTGGCAACGCAGTTTCTACGGTCACCGGCGATTTTCTCATCGGCATCGCAGCATCCGGAGCTTCTAGATCTTCAGTCTTCAGTTTTAAGCGGTATAAAACTGAAAGAAGACCCTTGTACGCTATTCCAAGCTAAGGATCTTCTTTCAAATATTTATGTTTTTTATCCTTTAAACTTGTTTAAAGGGTAATTTTATAGAGGAGCATCAATGCACGCTATTCCAAGCTGTTGACACGGAAAAAATAAAGTGTGAATTTTACACCAGTTTCAGGGTACTATTTACCTGCAACAAAATTTACTCTTAGTGGTGTGAATATTACCCAGAAAACGGGGTATTATTTCCTTTGGATAGTCAATTGTTTTGATACTTGAAATTACCTCCAACAAATTTTACCCCAGAGTTTTTACTGAGGATACTCCTCTTTTCGTTTTGATTTGTATTTTTGCTCGCCCACGATTTTTGTGTTCCATCAAATCCTTGTGTAAGCTATTCCAAGCTGCGGGGATTTGATTTAACTTCTTCGTTTCGCGGTGTAAATTCAAGTCTCTGTGTACGCTATTCCAAGCTGCAGAGATTTGACTCAGTTTCGCTATTTTTCGCGGTTAAAATTCGATTCTCTGTGCACGCTATACCAAGCTGCAGGGAATCGAAGGGGTTACTATATCGTTTTAAATTCACGGTTCGATAAGGGATCAATCTCGGTCGGGGTAGAATCTCGGTGCGTGTGCAGAAACCCAAGACGCATCTGGATCCCGGTTTTATGAAAGTCTACCGCTACGTAATTACGCCCACCGTGGGTTTCAATCGTGAAACGCGTCATAATTCGCGAGCGCACACTGATTAGCTAGTTGCGAATCCCTCGAGGAAGGGGTCTAGTTCTGAGTAAATGGATATTTGTATTTTAATAAATGTTTTATACCACATGTTGTTTGATTCAATGTCTAATTTTGATTAATAAAGTGTATCAGAGATATTCCAGCATTGCTCGGTTTGCGATGAACATTACTTTAGTTTATATCGAGTCTTCTTGAATTGAGATACTTTTAAAATTACATAGAGTCATTTCGCATCCGTGCAGTGTTGAAAGATCTCTGTTTTTTGATATTTATGATTGAATAAACGTTTGTTAAATTTCTGTTACTGAAATCTTTACGTGGTGACTTGCCTCTCTCAAGAACCGTTCCCATTTCCCTTGATTATAGCCTATAAGAGGGCATAAGGTCTTACTTTTCAGGTGTAGCAATTAAGAATACACATAAGATTTATTTTAAGATTAAATTCATACTAAAAGACAAACTAGAATCGTTACACTCTTTTTTTCACTGAGTTATCGTAGCTCAAAGCCAGCAGTGATTTTTAATAGTGCTTGCGCCGATCGTACGGACAATTTCCAACGGTACTGTATTTCTTCCTATCCCCCAATCTATCTCTATTTCTGCTAATGTTTATCTCTTTCTAACTCTCAGTCTATTTATTCGCAGAAAAATTTTATTCCTTTCTTATCCCTAATTCTACCTCCCTTGCTAGAAATTTGTATCTTTTTATATACCTAATGCTAACTCTCTCTTATTAACTTCTTAATTGTCATGTTATAAACTTGCATAGTAATTTTATAACTACAATATTTTGTACATACATATTATTCTAATCAAACCACTAATCTATAATAACGCTTAAAAATCCACATTTATAGGGACGCGAACCCGCGCGCACGTGTTTGCTGTCCAACGCTTAGTCCACTGAGCTAGTGACGGACTTAGGAATTATATGGTAAAAACCAATATCACTCATCCACGTTTTTCTCTTTGAATCTCTTCATTCTATTCGTTTTTTATCTCTTGTTTATCTCCGCCTATCTCTATCTACCTCCATCTCAGCTAGTACACATCTCTGTGTACTACTAGAGATAAGCATGAATGTAGATTGAAATGGAGACATAAAGAGATAAAGGGGATAGCAGATAGATGGAAAGGAATAAACAATCGTCATCCCTTTCTATCTTAGAGATAGAACGAGAACCTCTCTATCCCTTTCTATCTCGTTCTATCTCTAAGATAGAAAGGGATAGAGAGGTGTATACACAGAGATAGTAAGAGATAGAGAAGTGGGGATTGAAAGAGATAGGAGAGTTTGGTGATTGACAAGTGTGTAGAAAGAGATAGAGAAGTTGGAATTAAAAGAGATAGGATGTAACGGTAATTGACAAGGAAATAGAAAGAGATAGATAGGAATAGGCGAGATATACAAGAGATAAAGAAATGGGGATTGAAGGAGATAGGAGATTATGGTGATTGACAAGAAGGTAGAAAGTTATACGCGATAATAGAAGAGAGATAGACAGGTGTAAAAAAGTGGGGATTGAAAGAGATAGGATATATGTAGGAAAGAGATAGGTGATTGACAAAGAGATAGAAAGAGATAGTGAACTGGAGATTGAAAGAGTTAAGCGTTGATGTGGTATGAGATGGAAATAGAAAGATATAAGCGGAGATAGACAAGAGATAGAAAGGGATAGAAAAGAGGAGATTCAAAGAGATAAGCATGAATGTAGAGTGAAACGGAGACATAAAGAAATAGAGGGGATAGCTGATAGATAGAAAGGAATAGGTGAGATATATAAAGAGATAGAAAAATGGGGATTGAAAGAGGTAGAAGACAATGGTGATTGACAAGGAGATAGAAAGTTATAGGTAGAGATAAACAAGAGATAGAAAGTTATAAAAAAAGAGGTGAAAGATTCACAGAGATAGGCGTTTATGTAGAATGAGATGGAGATAGACAAGAGATAGAAAGATATAGAAAAGAGGAGATTTAAAGAGATAGGTGCGGATGTGAGTTGATATGGAGATAGAAAGGGATAGACAGGTGTATACAGAGATAGTAAGTGATAGAGAAGTGGGGGTTGAAAGAGATAGGAGAGGACGGTAATTGACAAGGAGATAGAAAGAGATATACAGGAATAGGCGAGATATATAAAGAGATAAAGAAATGGGGATTGAAAGAGATAGAAGACAATAGTGATTGAAAAAAAGATAGAATGAGATAAGTAGAGATAAACAAGAGATAGAAAGTTATAGAAAAGAGGAGATTCAAAGAAATAGGCGTTTATGTGGATTCAGATGGACAGAGAAAGAGATAGACGGAGATAGACAAGAGATAGAATGAAATAGGCGGACATAGACAAGAGATAGAAAGTGATAGGCGGAGATAGATAACAGACAAAAAGGGATAGAAAAGAGGAGATTCAAAGAGCGTGAATGTGGATTGAAACGAATATAGAAAGAAATAGAGGGGATAGGCGAGAGATAGAAAGGGTAAACAATTTCTATCCCTTTCTATCTATAGAAAGAGATAGAAAGGGATAGAATTTCTATCTCTTTACTTCCACCAGGGATGCCCTTAATTATGGAATTCGTAGAACAAATTAAATTCTAAAAAGTCCACAATTGGTTTTTAATCTACAATTATACTATTACTTAGCCCCCAGGTAATACGCGTTGAATATATAAACTAAGGTACTATATTAGACGGGAATATGCAAGCTATCATCTTGGTTCCAAAAATATATGAGATAAACAAGGTGAAATGAATGTATGTCTTTGTCTAACGTATACTTTTTTGGTACCAAAATGGCGGCTTGTATATTCCTGGGTAATATAGTACCCTATATAAACTAGCTGTTAATTTAATCTCGGGTGTTCCATTTAACTATATTTATATTTTTTTGTGCTCATTTTGGAGCACTTTGCGTCCCCATTATGATAATGTTGCAAATAAATTTTCTTCCTCATAGAGGAAGCATTAACGATTTTAAAAATTAAAAATAATCATAATTTTCTTAAAATTCAATAAAATTCATTAATCATACAGGTCAATCGATTCGTTTCGACGTAATAAATCTTTCTATCTGTTACATAAGCTTTGAATTTTCATTATTTGAGAAGTTATAGTCGAAAAATCAATTTTACAAAAATTCAAAATCTACATAAATATTTTAAAATTCAATATTTTGAAAAATCCTTTGGCACGTTTTGAGATATTAATGGTTCCAATATACCCTACAAATTTCATCAATTTATCTACAACTGTCTTTAAGTTAATAGGGCGACAAAAAATGGAGACATTCATACACACACTCATCCACACATCCACACATACACACACACATATATACATACATACATCCAGACAATTGATTAGAATGTTGTATTAGACATTTATCACGTGAGGAAAGTTTAATTAAACGATTTTAAAAATATTATAAAATGTATCGAAAACAAAGCTTCCCCTATGAGGAAGCAAAATTAATAGTTAATTAATAATTATAATTAATTAGGAGCTTGGAAATTTTTTCAAAATGTATTTCAATTTTATTAACATGTATTTCATTTACTTTATAACAGACAATGCCTGCAGCACGAGCATTGGCCGTGGTACAAGCTGCTTTGATGTGGTGTTGTGGTGGATTGTTGTCGTGGCATGTAAGGTACTATTGCATTCGTCACTGTAAAGTCTCGTCGCATCCGTACTTCGTTTTCGTATCGTCGTTCAAGTTCGTATCGTCGTTCATCTTCTTCTTGTCGTCGTTCCCGTTCTCGTCGTCGTTCCCGTTCTTCTCGTCGTTGTTCATTTCGTCGTTGTTCGTGTCGTCGTCTTTCCTCTTCTTCCTGTCGTTGTTTGGTCTGTTTCTTGTATTTATCCATCCGCTTCTCGGCTTGCAATTTTTTAAGATTCCTGTAAAACAGAAAGAACACAATTAGCTGAGAAGTTGTGTCAACTTTTATGCTCATACAATGAGCACATTGTTTGTTCGAAGCAAATATGATTTGCTTCCTCATAGAAGAAGTATTAACTAATTAATAAAATGTATTAACATTAGGTCAAATAATAAAAGTTATAAAATTATAAAATTATAAAAATTATAAAAGAAAAAAAAATTGTAAAATTAAATATATTTTTTTAAATCCTTGTAAGAATAAATAGAATAAAAGAATAAAAGATTCAGTCTTATCTACCTCATTTTCTCATGGAGAGCCAATTTCCGCTTCCGGTTCCGCTCCTTGTTTTTACTAGGGGCCGGTGGGGTTGGAAACTCCCGTGGAGCCGGTAGGGCCAGTAGCGCCTGTGGAGCCGGAAGTGCCTCTAGAGCCACAGATGATGGTGAGGCTCGTAGAGCCACAGATGATGGTGAGGCTCGTAGAGCTACAGATGAAGGTCTGGCTGGTAGAGCAACAGATGATCGTGGGACTGGTACAGCCACAGATGATGGTGGGGCTCGTAGAGCCACAGATGATGGTGAGGCT
The DNA here is from genome assembly GCA_900474325.1 of Synergus umbraculus. NCBI lineage: Eukaryota > Metazoa > Arthropoda > Insecta > Hymenoptera > Cynipidae > Synergus > Synergus umbraculus. Next base: position 193 of record UCOK01014733.1, on the reverse strand, counting down.
CGTAGAGCTACAGATGAAGGTCTGGCTGGTAGAGCAACAGATGATCGTGGGACTGGTACAGCCACAGATGATGGTGGGGCTGGTAGAGCCACAGATGATGGTGGGATTGGTAGAGCCACAGATGATGGTCTGGCTAGGAGCACCGGTGGAACCAGAGATGAGATCACATCCGCTGGTGCAGCCGTAGGGGTCA
>UCOK01014732.1:0-16724 GCA_900474325.1 Synergus umbraculus | reverse complement strand
AACTCAATTTTTAAAACAAAATAAATTCTAGATTCGAAGTAATTTATAAAAACAGCAGCGCGGGGCGGCGACTGAAAAAAAATGTCGATTTTTAAGCCATGAAAGTCGATTTTCGATCAATTTTATTAAATCTACAGAAAAAGATGGAAGTGGGGGCGTGAAGCAGAAATAATTCGAATGGTTGAATAAAGGGTTCAGAATATCACTTATGGAACCCTCCACGTGTCTTTTGTTACGCGTGTAGTTACGACTGACTATATGTTTTGACACACAAGTGAGGGTTCATTCTCCCATTGGATGAGGAGGAGGACCCGAGAGGGTTGTCGTCGTCTGTCGGCGTCGATACGCGCCGTCGAGCGTCACAAAACGACGACGCTGCGGCTCAAAGGAGACCGTCCGTCCGCTCATAACTGCAACACTATTAATTGGGCAATGGGTTTGCCTTGTGAACCCAGAACCCTTGGTATCTGGTCCAAGGCGATATTTCATCAATCATTTTTAAAATCCGCCCGCCCGAACGATCCTTCGAATTTCGACGTTCAGCGGAATCCGCGGTAAAAATAAACTCGTCGCTGCATCGAAACCAGTTCCAGAAAAGCGGTCCATCGCTTAAATGCGATGATGTATCATTAACACTTTCATATATCACCCGCTAGCCGTCAGGCAATTGTGTCTGCGCTTCTGCGCATGCGCCCCTTCGCTACCTCAAATTTATTGCAAATGAACTTTGTCTGACCTAAAGATTTTAAGAAAAATCTTCCTCGCGAATGCTCAGAAATTATTTCCAGTAATGAGCAAATTTATTGCATTTACATAATTAGATTCAAGTGTTTTTCGAAAGAATTTTTGAACAATTTTATGAATTATACTATAATTTTATACATGTTTAATTGAAATGAAAGAGAAGTGCTTTCTGTTGGAATTAAATGATTTTAAAAGATTTGTAATGGATCAATTCGGAGTTGATGATTGTTTCCCATGCTTGGATTGGATGCAGTTGAGTCGAGTGTGGGTTAGTACATTTATCTCAATCAGCTCGAAATCCGAGAAGGAATCGATAGATCAAGGTAACACCTTTCTTGGTCCATGAGCGTTCTACCAGTTTCGTTTCCCATCGGTCTTCTTCTTTTTCATTGAGGAATCGTCACCTCTCTTTCTCTCTCTTTCTATCTCTTTCTCTTTCTCTCTCTCTCTCTCTCTCTCTCTCTATCTCTCTTGTTCTCTCTTTCATCTCCTCTCATCTATAGGGCTGAAATTGTGAACAGAAGCACGTGCGATTTATACAATTAATTCTCTAATTTGTCGCGCGCACGTCGGATTTTATCGAAGGGTAATAGGTTTACATCGAGCTGGATGCGCTTTTTGTTTCATCAGGCGCTTGTAATATTGTAGGCAGAACAATTTTCACTTGAAAAGCCCACAAAACCGCATTTGTGCATAATATGCTTTCGATTACATACCAGCAGCCGATATATTTTGATTTAATCGGCTGAAACTCGATGAATAGAATGCGATGACATTCACATTGAATTCCTCTGTCTTCCGCTCGATTTGTCATACTGGCTCAGGCGAGCGACTTCAGGGACTAATCGGAAGTTTCAAGTAATTTTCAATTTTATTAATAATAGAATTTTAAATCAATTTGATGATTTGATGGGATTGATGATTAATTTGATAGGATTCATGCTAATTTTTCATTATTAAATGAAATGATGATAATGTCTTTTAAACCTGGAAAAGTTGGAAGGAGAAAAATGGATATTCAAACTTAATATCTAGATCAAAAAATTGAATTACAAATATATTCATCCTAAATTATATATCGAGATTTTCATTAAGGTGGTTCAAAAAACATCAGCTTTTAAAAAGTTCAGGTACACCTTCATATTTTAGTTCCTAATCATGAAAAAATATTACCCTATAAATTTTAAAATTGGCATGTATTTCTTTTTAAATTCTGGACAATTTGCATGTTTAAACTTTATCATTGATAAATCTAAATAGTCTGACGATTTTTTTTCGTTTTATTGGAATAAAAATATCAACAACAAAAAATGTCCACAGTTTCCAAAATATAAAATTTGTAGTTATATTTTATAGCAAAAAATCCGGCTTTGCCCGAGATTTTATGAGATTTCATAGAATATCAAGGGATTTCAAGAGATTTCACAAGATTACAAAAATTATAAAAGGGTTTTAAGATATTTATAATGATTTGAGGGATTTCAAGGGATTTCAAAAAATTTCACAGGATTTCAAAAATTATCAAAGGATAATTATAATGATTTTAAGGAATTTCAAGGATTAAAAAGACTAAAGGATTCTAAAAGGAGTTGAAAATATTTATCAAAAGGTTTTTTTTCAGTTTCACAAGACTTCAAATCAGTTTAAATAATTTTTACGAATTTGAAGTCATTTGAAGAGATTTTGAAAATTTTCGTAAAATTTTTAAGATTTTCAAGAGATTTCCTGGAATTATAAGGCACTTTAAAGAATTTTAAAGGATTTCAAGAGATTTTGAAAATTTTTAAAAGATATTCTGAAATTTTAAAAGATTTTTAATTTAACTTTTTAAATTTTTAAAGTTTCCAAATTTTTTATATTCAATTTTCTTTCAAATATTTAATTTCACTTTTATAACGTTTTTCAAAACATTTTAAATAACTAGAATCTTTGAGATACCTTGAAATCTTTTAAATTCTTCTTAAATCCTTAAAAAAATTATAAACTCTCTAGAACCCTTACTAAATTTTTAGAATCATTTAAAAGTTGTTGAAATTGTTTAAAATATTTCAAAATCCCTTGGAATTCATTAAAATTACTTGAAAGATCTTCAATTCTCTTTAAATTCCTTTAACTTCCTTAAAATATTTTTAAATGGCTTGAAATCTTTTGAATTCCTTTGAAATTCATTAAAATTCCTTATAAGCACTTGAAATTTCTTGAAATCTCTTAAAAATCACTTAGAATCTTATAAAAGTGGGATTCTTAAAAATCTGTCTTGAAATTTAGTGATTTAAAAATCCACAAAAGTTACTAAAATAAAATAAAATCTCATAGAATCCTTTAAAAATTTTTTTAATCCCTTAGTCTTTTTATCCCTTAAAGTTAATTTCTAAAATTCCTTAGAATTAATTAATTAATTAATTCCTAAAACTCCTTAGAATCACATGAATTTTTCTGAAATCCTTTAAAGTAAAGTTTCAGGGTGCACAGCGTAAAATGAGTTGAAAAGAGGGGAAATAGGGTGACTTTATTAAAAAAAAAAAAAAAAAGAGGAAAGACTAAACAATAATTTTTACATGCAGAACAGAAGAAAAAAAAAAGTATTTTAAGGAAATGTTATATTATTATTCATCTTTATATAATAATAATGTTCTATTCAGTTAATTTTCTAAATCTGCACAAAGCATATTAATTATTATTATTATTTCAACGTTCCTCTTAATTCAATCGACGATTTTCATAAGTCTGTGTGAAATATAGATTTATAAAAGCATTTTTTAGTTTTTTGCAACTAAAATATAATTCTATATTTTCACAACTAAACTTGATAATTAAATTCCTTTTTTAACTTTTACTATATATATTATAATATATAAACATCTTACATCTTTAATGATTTCTGGCTCATAATTTTGGAAAACAGAGAAATATAGGTACTTCAATTTAATTTTTCTAGACGTATAAATCAGTTTTAAAAGGATATTTTTGTTTCCCAACGTTGTGGAACTAAAAGTCTTATAAAATCCGTTATATGCTTTAAAAATCCTTAATATGCTTCTTATAGGTTTAGAAAATTGACCGAAAAAACATCTTTACTTAAAAAAGGGGAAAAAGGGGAAGATTTTCGATAATAGGGAAAAAAAGCAGAATTTCTCAAAATAAGGGGAATTCCTCTAAAAAAGGGGAAGACTGTGCACCCTGGTAAAGGTAAATAAAAATTAAAATAAAAAAAATTCGTCATACTAGACGTCTGAAACTTCAACCAAATGTACCTGGAATGAACCTAGAATGATCAGAGAATTTTTTCTTCAGTATTTTAAGTAGACACCCTGACTTACGTAAGCACTCGGAGAAGCAAAGAAAAAGTAAAACATGATAGAAAGTAGAAAGTGCTTCGGAAATCCTCATTGAGTTTTAATCACCATTCAGTCTTGGCGCATCATGTCTTGCGGATAATACTAATATTAAAAGTTCCGTCCGATTAATCTTGAATAGCGTTGATGCTCTTCTTTTGTGACATAGCGTTCACCAGTCTGGTAAACAGGATAAATACGCCGTTATTCGTCCTCGCGGCGTATTTAATTAATGCTAACAATTCGTCTTTGTGCGAAAACGAAGGTAAGTGAAGCAGGTACTTACAATAACCTGGTTTCTTGAGCACTCTGTGTCGAGAAGCGGGCTGGAGAGTTGCACAAGGATAGAAACGTCCAAAGGGGTTGGCGGAGGTGAAAGTTGAGAGTTAAGGATGGGTGGGGAAGATGGGGGTAGAAAAGAAGCGAGAAATAAAAAAAAAAAGCTGAAAAAAAAGATAACAAAAAGAAAGGAAGAAAGACGATAGGAGGGCTGACTCCGGAACCGGGTAAAATAGTAGAATAATAATATTCCGCGCGATTCCATCTAGCATTAGCGATTCTTTGAGCGAGTAATGAAGGAATTTAAATATTTCTCTCGCGCTCGGTCTTTCGCCCCTCATCCACCTCCTACGTTTCTCATCCTCGTCGGCGAGTTTCCAAGTCAATTACCGGATTCAACCACCGCGTCCTTGGCCACGTTCTTTATTAAAACAATTCGCCAGACCTCTCACTCCCTCTATTCGTACAGTATACTGCGCACAACTGCACAGCAAGTTTGTCAGCGTGTAGCTATCTCACTACGATCGAATTTTCTTGCCGAATATGGACGTCGCGTCTGTGCTCGCTCTTAATTAAAATATTATAATCAAGCGTTGGATTAGCGAATCACGTCTCGCGTTGTGCATTGTAATCTGCTTTCAAGCATATGAATCAAGTCTAATTTTCAATTAACACTATATGCAATTGTATAATGTTTTCTGATACAAAGAAATGTTAGAAAATTATTTTTTATCCTTCAATGACTTTTAAAATTACTAGCAGACCAACAAGTTGAAATTTTTACAATTGTAAATCATTCCAAAACCAATCTCTGAAATTGTAATGTGTGCAAGATTTTTGAGACAATTTTAGAGCGAAACCACTTTTTTAGAAAGGAATTTTAAGGGGTTTCTAGAAATTTTAAGGGAATTTGACGATTTTTAAGGAATTCTTACGAAATTCAAAAGAGTGTTAGGATTTTTAAAAAATTTCGAAGGATTTTAAGGGATTTTAGGATATTTTGTGAAATATTAAGGTATTTAAAAAGGTTTTTAAGAGTCTTATGGGGTTTTAAGGAATTTTAAATGTTATCCTGGAATACCAATGAATTTTAAGATTTGTGAGAATTTTAAAGGGTTTCATGGAATTTGATTAGATTTCTAAGGATTTCGTGAAATTTTAAGGTATTTCAAAAGGTTTGTAAGACTTTATGGGGTTTTAAGGAATTTTATGATATTTTAAATAATTTTAAGCGATTTTTTTACCATTTTTAAAAGATATTGTGGAATTTTTATGGATTTGATGAATTTTTATCAGATTTCTAATCATTTTAAACGATTTCAAAAGATTTTTCAAATTTTCAAAAAATTTTGTACAGTTGTAAAGGATTTCATAGAATTGCATGAAATTTGGTGAAATTTTTAATGATTTACAGGGATTTTAAATTTTAAGGAATTTCAAGACGTTTTTAGGAATTTTTAGAGATTTTCATGAATTTTAACGTGGATCTCAAAAGATTTAAGATTTTGAAAATTTTTGTGGAATTATATATGGGATTTCATAGAATTTTATGGAATTTTATGATATTTCTAATAATTTGAAAAGATTTCAAAAGATTTTTCAAATTTTCAAAAAATTTTGTACAGTTGTAAAGGATTTCATAGAATTGCATGAAATTTGGTGAAATTTCTAATGATTTACAGGGATTTTAAATATTGAGGAATTTCAAGACGTTTCTATAGGAATTCTTACAGATTTTCATCAATTTTTAACGTGGATCTCAAAAGATTTATGATTTTGAAAATTTTTGACGAATTATATATGGGATATCATGGAATTTTATGAGATTTCTATTTTAAAGGATATAAAAGGGACTTTAATTGTTATCATAGAATTTGAAAGATTTTCAAGAAGTTTCTGGAAATTCTAAAAGATTTTAAGGATTCTGGGATTTTAAATCTTGTAGAATTTCGAAATTTCGAAAAGCTTCTGATAATTTTAAAGGATTTTAAGGGATTTAAAATGTTATCATTGTAATTTCCAGAAATGTTACGAGAATTCAAGAGATTTTAATGATTTTTAAAAGACATCGCATCTTTAAAGATTTTATTAAATTTCATGAGATTTATAATAATTTTAAAGAATTCCAAGAGATTTTTATTGAGGAATTTCAGAGGATTTGTATGATTTTTTAAAAAGATTTTGTAGAATTTACAAGTTTTACGAAGATTTCTGTAAAATTGTCAGAGCATTCAAGAAATTTTCCTAGTTTTTAAAATATTAAAAAAATTTTAAGGATCTCATGGAATTTTATAAAATTTCTAATGATGTTAAAAGATTTTAAATGTAAAGAAACTTCAAGAGGTTTCTAGGAATTTTTAGAAATTTCCACAAATTTTAACATTGATTTCAACAGATTAATAATTTTGAACGTTTTTATGAATTTTTAAGCATGTTTAAGAAGTTTCCAGGAATTTTAACATTTTTTAACGAATTTTAAGGAATTTCCTGACACCACATTTTTAAGATACGATTCAGTATTGAAAATCCCCTCAATTGCCTTCCAAAAATAAATATTTTTCAACTTTACACTTTTACTAATTTTCATTCATTTTTTGCCAGTTATTAGGGAAATGTGGGAGAAGACACTTAATTTAGAAAATTTGCTAAATCGGCTTCCGGTTAAAAAGTTAATAAAAGCCTATGTAAATAGAGTGAAATTAAAGCAGAGAAGTTTCCTTCTGCTGCATAATGGATTTTTTTTCCATTCGCATATATTTTCGCATAGAAACGGGCAACCTGCACTCTTTCAGTGTACCACGTATGCTAAATTGCTCTTCAGCATATAAATCAATGCGTCACGGGATGACTTCGATCGGGTAGAATGATGGGCTTGCAATGGATATCATGTGATTCGAACTTGCGGGCATACTATCACATTACTATTAATATTTCAATAGGAAATTATCGAACCCGTTGGACCCGGAGTCTCCGTATATTCGTCGACCCAGTGGCTTCTAATGCAAAACCGCATCAATACGTTAATTGCTTCATCGAATATGAAACCCATATCGGTTCACGCGATAATTCTGATTCCAGCTTGATATTGAAGTTTCATCTCTTTTGAGATTCCAGAACTGCATAACCGCTAACCAATATCAGTTTAATTGCGTTCAAGATTATCATTAATTAATATTTCTTTCCCTGTAATATACATACCTCATTCCCATTATTTTATATATAATAATTAAAATTTTAATTAACGCAGGAAATATTACTTATTAATTTACATAATTTGGTCCACTTGAATTATAATTTCAGTAAAAATTAATTGCAGAATTACTTTCAAAATAATTGAAATCTAAAATATGTGACGTTATTTTTGGGACGAAAGGTTTGAACCGGGACGGAGTCTATTTCTAGATAAATTCTTACAGGATTTATTTTAAGGGATTTTATCAGTTCTTGAGGTTTTATAGAATCTAAAAATCTAATAAAGTGTTTTGACTGGATTTTCAGGTAATTGAAAGTATTTAACGAGATTTCATGGGACTTTAAATAATTTTAAAGGATTTAAACATATTCTGGGTAATTTTAAGTAATTTTAGAAATTTTAAAGCTTTTTCAGGGATTTTCACGGTTTCATTGGAATTTCAGATTATATTTTAAGGGATATTAAATAGTTTTAAGGACTTTTGAGAGATTCAAGGGATTTTACGAAATTTCTTTAGATTTTTAGCAATTTTAAGAGAATATAGGATTTCGAGAAATCTTAAAAGTTTTAACGATAGATACGTTGTGGAATTTTAAGGGATTTAAAAAACTTTAAAGGTATTTGAAAAGATTTCACAAAATTTCATTGGATTTTTAGAATTATAATTTCAGTAAAAATTAATTGCAGAATTACTTTCAAAATAATTGAAATCTAAAATATGTGACGTTATTTTTAGGACGAAAGGTTTGAACCGGGACAGAGTCTATTTCTAGATAAATTCTTACAGGATTCATTTTGGATTCCTTGAATATTTTGAGTACGCTACACTAATCTTGATGACGTTCCAAACTAAACGAGAAAGAAGAAAAATGGGGTAATAGACTGAGCAAAACGGAAGGACAGTTTCTGTTACAAATAGGTGGTAGACACTGTAATAGGTAACAAGAAGAGAACTAAGCGATATCATTAATTGTGCCTGGGGAATTCACCCCATCCCTCACTTGCCCCAGGAACGTTATTTCGTTTGGGTGCTGACTCGACTCAAGGTCTCTTTGCGTGGTTTCTACTCCAGAGTGCTTCACCGTCATAGTTAACGAATCCTTTCTCAATTTCCCACAATCTTCGTCAAAATTCACAAGGATGACAGATAAATGAATCATAATCAGCTTCGTTAACATTTTCATAAAATGTTCCTTGATGTACTTCTCGCCGTTAATAATCTCTTGCGAATTGTTTTTTCTCGAACAATTTTCGAGAATAATTTATGAGATTTCATTGGATTTTCAGGAATTTCAAGGGATTTCATGGTATTTTAAGTAATTTTAAAGGATTTCATGAAATTTCATAGGATTTTAAATAACTCTAAGGGATTTGTCCATACTTTATGAAATTTTGAGTAATTCTAAAGGATTTTACGATGGTTTATAGGGTATTAAGTAATTTTAAAGACTTTGAATGCATCCAATAGATTTTATTAAATTTCAGTGGATTTTAAGAAATGTTAAGAGATTATAGTGATTTTAGGGAATTTCCAGATATTTTAAGGAATTTCATTTGATTTTAAGGAACTTCAAAAAATTTTAAAGGATTTCAAGAGATTTTAAGCAACTTCAAAGGATTTTTAAAGGATTTCATATTGAAGAAATTTCACAAGGTTTCAAGGTATTTTTAAAAGAGTTTGAAGAGTTATCAAGAGGATATTCTCGAAATTTTAAAAGATTTTTACCATTTTTAAAAGATATTGTGGAATTTTTATGGATTTCATGGATTTTTATCAGATTTCATAGAATTGCATGAAATTTGGTGAGATTTCTAATGATTTACAGAGATTTTAAATTTTAAGGAATTTCAAAACGTTTCTGGGAATTTTTAGCGATTTTCATTAATTTTAACGTGGATCTCAAAAGATTTAAGATTTTGAAAATTTTTGTGGAATTATATATGGGATTTCATAGAATTTTATGGAATTTTATGATATTTCTAACAATTTTAAAAGATTTGAAGAGATTTTTCATAATTTCAAAAAATTTTGTAGAATTGTAAACGATTTCATGGAATTGCATGAAATTTGATGAGATTTCTAATGATTTACAGGGATTTTAAATGTTAATGAATTTCAAGATGTTTCTTTAGGAATTTTTAGAAATTTTCATGAATTTTAACGTGGATTTTTATGGAATTTTATGAGATTTCTAATTTTAAAGGATATAAAAGGGATTTTAATTGTTATCATAGAATTTGAAACATTTTTAAGAAGTTTCTGGAAATTTTTGAGAGATTTTAAGGATTCTGGGATTTGAAAGCTTGCAGAATTTCGAAATTTCGAAAAGCTTCTGATAATTCTGATTTCAAGAGATTTTAAGCAACTTCAAAGGATTTTTAAAGGATTTCATATTGAAGAAATTTCACAAGGTTTCAAGGTATTTTTAAAAGAGTTTGAAGAGTTATCAAGAGGATATTCTTGAGATTTCTAAAAATTCTATTTCAAAAAATTTTGAGGAATTTAATCAGATTTTGAGTGACTTTAAGGAATTTCATGGAATTGATTCTAATATAGACGAAATCAAATAAAATTCCTTAAAATGTTTTAAAATTATTTGAAATTTTTTTAATATTCTGTAACCTTTTTAAAATCGTTTGAAAATTTCATTAGTTCATTAATATCTCTTGAAATATCTTGAAATCTTGTGAAATTCATTGAAATCTCTTATAAATTCCTATAAATAATCTCTTGCGAATTGTTTTTTCTCGAACAATTTTCACAGATGACATTTCGCGAAAATCAAATGAATTTCGAACTCCTGAGGAAAGTGTTAATGGGAGAGAGCACTCCGGACTTCCCGTTTCGCGTGCTGATAACGTCGCGAAATCCGCCAAAAGTTAGTTTAGCACGAACACCATATCTGAAGCAGCTATAGCTGATTTAATTACCATACGCTTACACTTCTCTTCTTCCATATACAGCTTTCATTATCTCAACTCTCTTTGCTTTTTGGCTGAAATTAAATTCACCCGGGTTATTACAAGTATTCCTTCGGATTAATTTGTATCAGTAAACTGCATAAAAGTTAGAACATAAAAAAATGATCATTAATTATGATAATTATCAGTACTTAAGCAGAAAATTCTTTAGTGGTGATCATAAACTATGCGAAACATTCAATAGAGATAATTAATTAATTAATGTTAATGCGCCTTCGGCAAGATATTATTCAGACTGTTATTCCTGGTCACTGGTTCCATTTTCCTCCATATATTTAACATTTCCACACAGAGTCTACTAGTTTCAATCACTTTTCGAAATATTTTTCAAATATTTTTCACCTCTCTGCCGGAGGTATATTTCCAGTTAATTTTTTACTAAAATATGTATCTTGTTCTATTTACACTTTTGATGAATGTTAGTGAATATATTCGCCAATTGCGATATACTCGTCGCACATTCATTTTCATTAATCTATATTATGCGTCACAAAATGGATGTGATGTGATGCACTAAAACTCTTATTGCCCAATTCCCAATATCCAATAGAGGGGAATAATTATTCTATAATTAATGCCTTGCATAACGTTCGAGTTCAGTAGCAGTGTAAATACAATTTAATCAAATTCGTCATTAAAACGCGTGGTAAATTGGTACTGGCTTCGACAATGACACTATTCAATTTCGGAATTGGTACTGCTTATTACTGGTCAACATTCTTCAGAAATAGGGCGAGACATAAAATATAAATTGAAATTTATTGATAATTCAATAAGAGATTTGACATATTTCCAGCAATGTTTTATTCTTTTGAATGATGATATTGCCAAGAATTGCGTCTTCGATGTCTCTGATAAGAAAGTAAAACAAAAATGGAGTCTTTTCTTCCTGAGAGTAAGACAATCTCACGCATCTCATCTCTCTGAAGTCAGAAGAGTTGATTCATATGAGAGGGTGGATTTTTGCCTCGACAGTGACAAAGTCACCCTTGAGATTGTTGAAAAGACACGACTTTCATCGTCCAGAAGAGAACAGAGTCGATACGTGCGAAATCGCACAGTCAGGAAAGGGTCGTTGAAGCACGTTCTGTCATCCTTTCGGTGGCGTCACGATGACAGGCGACAAAGTATTCCATGTACGTGTTGAACGAAGGGTGGAATGCTTGTAAACAGCTGAGACAGCAACGATGCGAATATGCGAAGCTGGAAGCCTCTGATGTGAGTGGGAGTCCCGTCGCTTCCATGCTTCCATGTTTCTATGTTATGTAATGTTCTATACACGTTACCCGCAAAATGTACATCACCATAACGAAGAACGCTTGTGGTAGTTGAAACTAACCCATCCTTCAATTCTAAACTCTCCCCGTGGTGAATGTGCGGTTGTGTTAAATCGTTTGGAAAGATAGCAACGACCAAAACGCACATCCACTGAAGACAGAGAGTGCGCCTCTATTTTTACGAGTGTATTACCACCGTTACGACTTTCTTTAGGGTCCCATTCCGGAAACCGAGAGAATCACACTTTATTTTTAAATTCAAATATGTATTACTTCTTTTTGACGTCAGAGTCAATTATATGTTTCCTAGTTTCTCCATAATTATTATTAATGATGCTTTTATCTAGGGTACTGTAATATATGAATTTTATGACGTAACAAGTAATTTATCCTTCTTATTGCGTGAATGTATCGAATTTGAAAACAATCTTCAGACTATTGTCGTTTTCAAAAAGATTATTAAGAAGGAGAATACGAATTTTAGAAAATTTATTGAAATTTTAGAAATATTAACGGATTTTTAATTAAATTTATGGTATTTCGAAGAATTTTGTGAAATTTGTTATGATTTTCAGAAATTTTAAGGGATTTTACCAGATATTGGGGTTTTATAGAATCTAGATATATTTTAAAGAATCTAAAAACCTAATAAAGAGTTTTCATTGGATTTTCAGGTAATTGAAATTATTTAACAAGATTTCATGGGATTTTAAAGAATTTTAAAGGATTTAACGATATTCGGTGCAATTTTAAGTAATTTTAGAAACTTTAAAGCTGTTTCAAGGGTTTTTACAAAGTTTCATTTGATTTTCAGATATTTTAAGGGATATTAAATAGTTTTAAGGACTTTTGAGAGATTCAAGGGATTTTACGAAATTTCCTTGGATTTTTAGCAATTTTAAGAGAATATAGGATTTCGAGAAATCTTAAAAGTTTTAACGATAGATACGTTGTGGAATTTTAAGGAATTTAAAAAACTTTAAAGGTATTTGAAAAGATTTCACAAAATTTCATTGGATTTTTAGATATTTTGAGGATTTTAATGGGATTTAATGGGACGTTGAATAATTTACGAGATTTCATTCAATTTTCAGAAATTTCACGGGATTTCATGGGATTTTAAGTAATTTTGTGGAATTAAATGATATTTTGGAAGAATCTAAGTAATTTTAAGCAACTTTAATGGGAATTTTACGAGATTTTATGGGATTGTCAGGAATTTTAAGGGATTTCATGAAATTTCTTAGGATTTTAAATAACTTTAGGGAATTTGTCCATATTTTATGGAATTTTAAGTGATTTTAAAAACTTTAAAGGTATTTGAAGAAATTTCACAAAATTTCATTGGATTTGTAGATATTTTGAGGATTTTAATGGGATTCAATGTGACGTTGAATAATTTACGAGATTTCATTGGATTTTCAGGAATTTGCAGGGATTTAATGATGTTTTGGAAGATTCTAAGTAATTATAAGCAACTTTAACGGGAATTTTACGAGATTTTATAGAATTGTCAGGAATTTTAAGGGATTCCATGAAATTTCTTAGGATTTTAAATAACTTTAGGGAATTTGTCCATATTTTATGGAATTTTAAGTAATTCTAAGGGATTTTACGATGTTTTATAGGATACCAAGTAATTTTAAAGACTTTGAATGGATCTAATAAATTTTACTAAATTTCAGTGGATTTTCAGAAATGTTAAGAGATTTTTGTAATTTTAGGGAATTTCATGGAATTGATTCTAATATAGGCGAAATCAAATGAAATTCCTTTAAATATTCTTAAATTATTTGGAATTTTTGAAATGTTCTGTAACCTTTTTAAAATCGTTTGAAAATTCCTTTGAATTCTCTTATAAATTCCTATAAATTCTTATAAAGTCCCTTCAAATTTCTTGAAGTTTCTTAAGTGTCTAAAAATGACAAAATCTCACAAGATCCTTCATTTCCGGAAATACAAATTAAAAAAATTCTTGAAATCCTGAAAAACTCCATAAAATTACTTAAACCCTTTTGCAAACCTTCAAAGTCTTTAAAATTCCTTTTTAACGTTGTTTAAACTTCTTTTAATAGATAAATAAAAATATTTGGTTTCGGAAACATTTTTTTAAATATTTTTATTCCAATGGATACGAAAATAAAAACTCGTCCCAAATCTGAAACTTCAACTCAATTTAAATTTACAACTCCTTTCAAATACAATTAAATCAATATTATGACACTTGTTATCTAATTTTACCATTGCACATAATTTTATCGATTATTTTTTTCTATGTTTCAGGTGAGTGTCTGGAATTACTTAAGTTACTTAATAACAACAGCATATCGTGGTAAGAATAGTTTTAATTCCATTAACGAACACATAGTACTTTAAAACGCTGGATTAAATCAACTTTTGTGTACAACACAATGAAAGACGGAAATTATCTTCATAATTAACAAAAATACACGTTTCTATTGAAGTTTCAAATATCTGCTACCTGTCCAAAGTTGATGTTATTACATTACAAAGCAAAATGCTGCAACTACACAATTAACGCTTTTGGATTGTCGATGCAACAATGGTGGCAGTGAATTGGATGAAGAGAGTGCAAATACGAAAGTTTCTTTAACGAGAGGGTTGGAGAAAGAGAAAGGAAACTCGGGAGCTAAAACGAACCGACGAATTATAATGCAGATGGCATTGGAGTTTTAGTTTAACTTTACGCTTAAATGCAAACTTTTAAGGAGTTTTCTATTTTCTATTCTTTTTTCTATTTATTATTTTCTATTTTCACTAACTAACATATCAAAGAATTAACTACAATTTTTACAATGAATTCACATTAAATTTACATTCTGATTTATGTAAATTAATTTTCATTTAATATATGGAGGGAGTTTTCACTAAAGTAAAATTCGAGAGACTAACGACTCGATCGCCTGTAAAAGGCACGTTTACATGTAACTCAATTTATCCGACACAATCTCGCATTTCTGCTTAATGATGGGACGGCCTACAGGCGCGTAGATTACATATCGAATGAGGCTAAATCTATAAAACTTGCAATATTTGATATAATCAAACCCTTTCTCCTGTAATTACGTTCGTTATACATATAAACTGACCTTCAAAATTTAATTAATTAAGCGCGCATTAAAATTATTTCTATTTCAACTGAAAACTTTCCTAATTGAAAAAGCAATTATAACTTGTTTAAATAAATATACTATCGCAATTTAAAATTCGATGAGATAAAAATAAAGAGATAAAAATACAGAGATAAAAGCTAGGAAATCCTGCTTCGAATTCATGAGAGTTCCCAAATGGGAATTAGAGATATTTATCCAACCACGCTAATGCTTAAGTAGCTGTGTACTTATGGATGATAAGATAGCTTTGACAGTAAAGCAAGTGGGTAAAGTTGTCATGAGAATTAATAGACGTGGGTAAAATTTGCATATGTACATAAGATTAAATTTGACTAGTAAAGGGCTAATGCGAGATGTCGCTTTGCTCGGTTAGCTGGCCTGCCCCTGCTGATTGGTAGTAGCAATTAACGTCCCATCCTGATCGTAAGGGCTGTGCACAACGCACCAACACGGAAGTGGTCCTGCTACATAGATCATTGTGCATATGTGCTGTGGTTAGACAGCCCAGGAGCAATACTAGGGCATGGAGCTTGTGGTTTCAATAGATGCCTGGACGTTGTAACGGATTAGCATACTACCAGTCGCCAAGGAAACCCAGTTGGGTTTTAGCTACCGAATAATACAGTAACATGTCCGAATCAGACGACCGTGCCAACGAATAGCCATCCCACTTGACTATAACTCGACTCGAAAAGGATCCTCCAATCTCAGATTCCAGGACTCAGATCCACCAGAATCAAGGAGTCTGATGAAAGTGACTGGTCCACTTTACACAGATTTTAGGGCTCTTGTCTACTTTTCACCTAAGACCTCTATTTCTGGATTATATTTGTCTGCTCATCTCTTATACAGTCACCAGGGTGTCTACTCTCTAAATCTGAATTAGCAAATGAAACTGAAGTTTCAAACGTTTAGGTAAACGAAAAATTTTTTTTTGTAAAAAGCACGAGACATAAAATCTAATTGCATGAAATGCTTTCAATTGATGTAAAAATAAGTCCAAAAAGTTTCATCGACATAACCTTCCAGGTTCACCCCCAAAATCAACCCCTAAGTACAAAAAAAATCATTGTAACTCCCCTAACTTCAAGACATAAAATTTTATCGTCTTAAATGGTTCCACTTAACTGCCCAAGAGGCCCAAAAAAGTTTCATCGACCTAACCCTCCAGGTTCACCCCCAAAATCAACCCCTCAATCCTAAAAAAATCATTGTATCTCCCCTAATTTCAAGACATAAAATTTTATCATTTGAAATAACTCCATTTAATGGGCAATGAAGCTCTAAAAAGTTTCATGTACCTAAACCTCCAGGTTCACCCTCAAAATCAACCCCTAAGTTCTAAAAAATCATTGTAACTCCCCTAATATCAAGACATAAAATTTTATCATCTTAAATAGCTCCATTTAATGGCCAAAGATGCCCAAAAAAGTTTCATCCACCTAACCCTCCAGGTTCACCCCCGAAATCAACCCCTAAGTATTTTTTAGTTCTTAGGGGTTGATTTCGGGGGTGAACCTGGAGGGTTAGGTGGATGAAACTTTTTTGGGCATCTTTGGCCATTAAATGGAGCTATTTAAGATGATAAAATTTTATGTCTTGATATTAGGGGAGTTACAATGATTTTTTTAGTACTTAGGGGTTGATTTGGGGGGTGAACCTGGAGGATTAGGTCGATGAAACTTTTTTGGGCCTCTTCGGCAGTTAAGTGAGCGCCATTTAAGATGATAAAATTTTATGTCTGGAAGTTAAAATATTAATAATTTTTTTCGTACTTAGG
>UCOK01014728.1:0-11984 GCA_900474325.1 Synergus umbraculus | reverse complement strand
ATATATATATATATATATATATATATTTCTGTGATTCACAACCATCGAGCTTTTTCCGTGAAAGGTAAAACACAATTTTTAGGATGAATCAATGAATTGTTTTTTTTTTCTATTATATTAAATGTATTTTCACCCACTACTTTAAGATTATAATATAAAATATAGTTAATTTACCGCGAGCGCAAAGAAGTTTCACTTCAAAAGTTGATATATATAATTTCACAGCTAGTTTTATTTGATTTAATTGGTGTTCTGTTTTATAAATCGTATCATTTAATAATTAATTAATTTAATTTCCTTTTCTTTCTTTTCATTTTCTGAAATTTTATTGTATTTTCCTTTAAGGGGTTAGTAGGGGAAAGCAGGGCACAGAGGACCGCTTAACGTTCTTTCGGTGATATAATTATAAATAAATCGTACTTTTAATTGAAATTTGGTGTACATATTGCAAAAACTATCTACTTTCGATAAACACTTTGCTAGAATACATTATTATTTTTAATTCGAGTATATAATGGCAAATTTGGAAAAAAATTTTTAGACCTCTGTGCCCCAGCCCGCGGGGCACAGAGAACTTTGCCGATTCTCTGTACCCTGCGTATGTAATTCATATATAAAATATAAATTTTTACTATTAAACGTATTTTGTTTTTAAAAAAAGAAATAAAGAAAAAAATTAAAGAACTTTTATACAATGCTTAAGAACAATTCAAACAAATTATATATTCGTCTTCCTCGTCTACTGTAGCACATGCATCATGATGCATGTGCACCATCTAAAATAAAAAATATTTAAATAAATAAAAATATTTTATCAACAGTGAGGATATAAAATTTATAGTCGCAATTTGCATGGGTCCTGTGTGCCCCACCACTACCTGGTCCTGTGTGCCCCCGCAGTCAATTCATAAACAATGCTAACCTATATTTAATACATCGAACATTTCGGTAACGAAACTGCGACAAAAAGTAAGCTAAGTGAACACTAACATATACTTAATAAACATTTCAACAATGAAAGCACTTATAAACAAATGAGAAGGCTATATGTATGAAAGTTTCTTATAAGCTTTCCTTCAGTTTTCGTTTTTTATATTTTTTTTCCAAAAGCGTTGATTCAAAATGCGTCTCGACTTGACACAAACTGAAGGCCATTACGAAGAGATCGCACCACAAAATACAATTTTATTGAAGAAAACCCCAGTGCCCCACCGGTCCTCTGTGCCCTGCTCTCCCCTACCAAAGTTTTTACCTTTTCTTTTAAGAATTTTTTTATCAAATTAAAATTTATTTTACAGATCCTAACTTTTCACTCATGAAAAATATAGATATAAAAAACCATTATAAATTTTTTTTTTTTAATAATAAATCTGGCTGAAATTTGAATATGTTATTCTACACATATGTCGGTATCGCATGAACCAAAATAATTGAGCCGACTTGAAAATTTTTCACCTTTTTTTTAACCGTAAATTATTTTAAAAAAGGGTTAAATATTTATCAATAATTATGACTTTGGTTCATGCGATAACGACATATGTGTAAAATAACATATCTAAATTTCAGCCCGATCGGTCCAATACTTTTTTCTGAATCATGCACGCCAGGTCGAAAAACGTTGTTTTGAGAAAAACGCGGTTAGTTTTTGATCTAAAATACAGGGTGATCCATTTTAATCTATAAGTATCTTCTAAAATACTTTATTTACGAAAAAATGGTTTAGACAAAAGTTGACCACGGTCGAGAGGGCCATTTAACTGTACCATCAATTTTGACCTTGAGTTCAATTTTCAAGGTCATTTTCTTCAAACGCGCGCCAAATGCACGTTCGGCGCGTTCGAGATGCTTACGTTATTTCGCGTTTTTCGATCTGTTCTCGATATTTATGACCAAAATAACGATTAACCCAACAATTCTACATATATTTATTATAAGAATTTGCACTTTTTAGAAAATCAATTTTTCAAAAATGTTCTTTGGCACTAACCCCTTAAAGTAAACTACCGTAGGAAATTGGAAAGCTTATGAAATTTCACGTCTAGTGGTGCCAACCAGATGTTTTTTTGACATTCTGAAAAGAATATAGCACGTGAGAAGTTTTTAAAAACAAATTCAAGATTTTCTCAAACTTTGTACCTCGACTTCAACTTTTTGCATGACCTAGGAAAATTTTTGAAAAAATTTGAAAAATATAAGACATAGAGCTTAAAACTTTATCTTTCATTTAAGCCAAAGAAACTTAAAAATTCTATGTTGGTTCTCGAGATACGTTTAAAAATGTTCAATCGTATTCTTTTTTTCGTATACGCAAATATTTAGAGGTAGATTTTTCAAGCGTGAAAATTTTGAAAATTCACAACGCTGAAATTTTGAAGATCATGTCGAAATAAAAAAATACGTGTACAATATTTTCCACCAAAAAATACAAAAAAAAATATTCCGCGCGAAATAACTTTTTTATTGGAAATTTGTATGGAATGGGCCATATAAAACTTGTTAAAATAAATATTTTGTTAAACCCTTGTAAGAAATTCAACTAGGTATATAGTGGAATAACTATGCATTTCATCAGTTTATCTCTACGCGTTTTGAAGAAATTGCTAGATTGTGACACCCACACACACACACACATCCGGACATTTTTTCAGATCATCATAATACATATATTGCCCTTGAAATATGTTCAAAAAAACCTTTTTTAGGAAACTGGATTTTGTCACCACTCTAAGCTTCCTCTATGAGGAAGCAAAATGTCGGTAAGGTAGAGATTGGGTAAGCATTACATGGCTTTAATAGATTTCGTAGAGTTCTTAGAGAAAGGAAAAAATATAATATCTTTTGAGAAAGATTTCAAATGATTTCAAAAGCCGAAACACGTGCTTTCATAAAAAGCAAGCTAACTAAGTAAAAAGATTTAAAAATCAAGGCTCAAAGATTGGGTCTCTCCTTTCGTCTTAAAAAATCTCCTTTTAATTAAAAAAATCCTTTTTTTTTCATAAAATTGAAGTGAGAAAACTACTCTGATTCCTGTAATAAATATTTTCGGTAATATTATTTCTATATTCATGAATTTAAAATCTTGAAATTTATATTTTCGTTATTTTTTTTTTCATTAAGGATTTTTGGTTTTAGAGTAAAATATTCAATATTCTGCACAGTCCCCTGTAAGGTATTTGTTTTGCAATTTTTGTGCTAAAATTTTTGTGCGTTCGGGAATACAAAAAAATCATAAAAATATTTGATTTACTTACTTTTTAATCAGAATCTATTAATTAACAACTTTGCCCCTTTTTAACAATAAGATAAAATACATATTTAGAAACGTGCAAACAATAATCAAAATACAATTCTGTACATCTAATTAAAATAATGATTATTTGACAGTAAAAAGTGGATAAAAATATTTCGTTTGCAAAAGTGGGATAACTATTTTTCAGAGTAAAATTAGGGCAAAACTGTTTTTTGGAAAAAATGGAACGCCAATACGACCGCTAATTGGTTTTCACTGTTTTATCAGATTTTTACTTTAGTGAATATTTTATCCCACTTTTACAAACGAAGTATTTTTTCCTTTCGGCCGTTCAATTATGAGTTTACAATTTGTCTCATTTTTTGTTCAGCCTTCAATCATCTCGAACGAGGAGAATATTCTTTAAAAAAGGTAATAGAAACTCAAAAAGTTCTTTGCAAAGTTTTTGAATAATATCTTTTCTGAATTTCCCTTCTGTTATAGTCAACAAATAATCAGAAGTGATTTATAAAAAACATAGTAATTCGAAAAGTTATTCGAAAAGTTTCGCAATTGACATGAATTCTCTTTTTTTTTTATTTTTTATTTTTCTCCCTGTTTGTGATGATTGAATGAGTCGACAATACTATATAAAGTGGTTCCCTTAAATCCGTTCGATACAAACCTTTCAAAAGTTTGGGGATTGGGTGTTAGGATTTTTGAAAGGATCGAATCAAGCGAAATATAATTTTATAAAAACTAATTCTCTTAATATTTCTAGCTTAATAATATAAAATCTCCATTGCTTTTTTCCTTCCTCTTTTATTGAAAAGCACGTAGGAGTGATGTGTGCCGGATACATTTCTTGCATCGCTGAATGTGAAAAAAAAAATAATTCAAAGTTGTAAAAAATTTTTTAAAATTACTATTTTTTATCTATTCAAATTATTGGAAGTGTAGAAAATGTTTTCGAGAATTTTCCATAAAATTTTTGAGACGCTAATAATTGCCACAAATATTCTGAAATTTCCCAAAACATTCGGTAAAGAAAATTCCTAAAATACTCTTGGGAAATATTTCTCGACATTTTTTTATTTTTACCCAAGATTTTTTCCCTAAATGCTCTGTAAAAGGATGCAGATTCGCAATGTGTAAATTTTGGTAGCAGAGAGGGAAGGTTTTTCAAATATTATTCAAAAACTTTACATCTTTTATAGTAGATTTGAAAATTTTGAAATTCAGAACCTTTGTTCTGAATTTTGTTTGGATAATGGGGACATAGAAAATTTTTTGAGTGCCCCCAATAATAAAGACGGCCCTGCCCCCATATTTAATTTAAAGAGTAGATTTCGGGATAAATAAAAGAAACTCACCAAATATTTCGGATCTGACGAAATCCTAGAGTGCATCTTATAAAAAATGCATCGCGTTTTTCTTGAGAAAATGAATATTTTGACTACAAATATTCATTTTCTGAAACGGAGAAATGCACACCGAGCAGACAAATCGCGGGAAGAGATGACGATTTTCAAAGTCACTCCATTTTTCACTATTTTATAGACACAACACCGTCACTAGATGAAAAAAACCTTCTGTACGCGGTCCTTCCACAATATAAACTTTCAAACTCTGAAAGAGACTTTGCGGAACTTTGCGAAATAAAAATTTGTCGCGTCAGGAACGGGATCACGTAAATTTCCCGAAATTGAAAATTTCCGAAGTTGAAAATTATCGAAATTTAAAATTTCCGAAGTTAAGAATTCCCGAAAAATAAAAATTTCCGAACCGATCGGATAATACCTTTGAAGTAAAAAATATTTAGAAATATTTATTTTTAATGCTAATCAATTTCCAATTTTCAATTTCGAGAATTTTCAATTTTGGCAAATTTCAATTTCGGGAATTTTGAATTTCGAGAATTTTCAATTTCAGAAATTCTCAACTTCGGGAATTTTAAATTTCGATAATTTTCAACTTCGGAAATTTTAAATTTCGAGAAATTTACATGATCCCTCAGGAACTTTTTTGATATCACTTGACATGTCAGAAATATCACAAAGATGGAGGCCAACAGAAGGTTTTTTTCGTCTAGTGACGGTGTTTTGTCTATAAAATAGTGAAAAGTGGAGTGACTTTGAAAATCGTCATCTCTTCCCGCGATTTGTCTCCTCGGTGTGCATTTCTCCGTTTCAGAAAATGAATATTTGTAGTCAAAATATTCATTTTCTCAAGAAAAACGCGATGCATTTTTTATAAGATGCACTCTAGGATTTCGTCAGACCCGAAATATTTGGTGAGTTTCTTTTATTTATCCCGAAATCTACTCTTTAAATTAAATACGGGGGCAGGGCCGTCTTTATTATTGGGGGCACTCAAAAAATTTTCTAATTCCCCATTATCCAACGCCCTTAAAGTTTGTTCAGTTTGAAGTGAGTAACATGTGTCTGAAACTCAATGTGCCAAAAATGGCACATCCACGATATCCCACTTCCGTTTCATTTTTTTTATCTAATGTACTTTATGCACTGTATTAGTGGGAATCAAAGCGAAATCTAAAAGGAGAGATTTTTCATTGAAATGGATATAGGTGCCGGACCCAAAGGGTTAAGGGATTTCAAGGGATTTACAAGATTTCATTGGATTTGCATGAATTTAAAAGGATTTCATGGAATTTTAAGTAATTCTAAGGGATTTTACGATGTTTTATGGGATATTAAGTATTTTAAAGACTTTCAATGGATCCAACAGATGTTACAAAATTTCAGTGGATTTTTAGAAATTTTAAGACATTTAATATGACACTTCATGGGACTTTGAGTAATTTTATTATATTTTGAACGATAATAAAGACATTTTAAGGATTTTTATGAAACTCATGAAAATTTATGAAATTAGATAAAGAAGTACAAGATTTTATATTTCAAGAATTAAAAATTCTCAATCATTTTTTCTACTAGCAAAAGGTATGCAAAAACGAGAAACTAATTGCCTGCAGAGCGCGCGGATCATAATTGATAGTAAGTTAAAAAAGTGTTTGGAAAAGGGAGTAGGGAAAATTTTTCAGCACAAAAGACTTGAAAAAAGGGTTTGAGAAAAGTTGCTTAAAATATGTGGTGAAAAAAAAATGTAGAAAGAATGGTTTTAAAAAGATGATTTATACACAAGGCTTTGAAAGCTGGGGTGGTAGGGATGACATGGAATAGCGAGTGGAAAATTTGGTAGGAAAAGAAAGTGGGAGTGAAAGGAAAGGTTAGTAAAAGCCTGAAAATGTATCAATCTATTATATTTTGAAATGTTATTTGGAAATGGTCTTGGAAAATCATGAAAGATGGTTTGGATAAAGAATTGGGAAGGTATATTTTAAAAGTGTACTGAAAAAGTCGGTTTGAAAAGGCTAAAAGGGGTTTTGAAAACATTTTTAAAAAAATGATAGGAAAAAGAAACATTAAAATGGTCTGAAAGAAATTTAGGCAAGTGGTTTGGGAAATAGGAAAAAAAGTTGAGAGAAATGGATTTAGAAAAGTTGCTTGAAAGAAGAAGAAGAAGAAGAAGTTGGAAGTGGAATGAAGGAGATTTTGAAAAAACGTTGGTAAATATTAAATAATCGTTATTGAGTATTATGTAATAAAAAGTGTTACTCACTTTTGAAAGTATGTATATAATATTTTACCAACTTCGTTGGTAAAATAATGATATACATCAACGAGGTGATAGGCCGAGTATGTGCCATAGTCAAAGTCATACTCGTCCCTGATTATTTGTCGCAACCAACTGTTGAAACTTCTGAGATTTGATGTTCTCTCGAAGTTCAGAACGAACGACAAATTGGCGAGAGGAGGAAGCGTGCATATCGTAATCGAACTGCGGGAAAGATTAAATTTCACCTCCAGCAGATCTAGCAGCTCCCTATAATCGTCTTTCATTTGCTCAAAACTTCGACCCTGAAAGCAAAATAAAAAATATAGTAAAATGTTCGGAAAAGTGACGAAAAATTATCTATTACCTTACCTTATATATATCGACGGAGCCCAGCTGGATTATGACTTTATCTGCAATGGATGCAGTTTTTTTAAGCCTTTTAACACAATCATAGATTGTTTGGCCAGAAACAACCAGTCCAGTGTACAAAGGGGAGTTTTCTGCAAATTAATGATCTTGATTGAGAGATATATTGCGATAAGAAAATGGTAAATATTCCTATTTTAAAAAAGTGCTGTAAAGAAATATCTCGCAAATCTCGCATACATTGTTGTTGTAAATCTTATTGACCTGACTTTGAATGACTTGAAGTTGTAGATAAAAAAAATTTATATATAATAATCGCACCTGTGTTTGTTTAACCTCGTCCCTTAAAATTTCACTAAAATCTTTACAATTCCTTAAAATTCGTTAAAATATCTTAAAATTCTCAGTAATCTCTTAAAATTTTTTAAAAATTAGAAAAATCTCTTGAAAACCCTTAAAATTTTACAAAACCTTCGAAATCCTTGTACATTCTACAAAATCTTTTAAAAATCATTAAAATATTTTGAAATACCTCAATAAAAATCCCTGATAAGTTTTAAAATTAAAATTCTTTAAATCTTATAAAACATTTTAAATGCCCTAAAAATCCCTTATAGCACGATTGAAATCTGATAAAAGTAGTGAAAACCTCTTAAAATCCCCAGAAAATTCATTCAATTCTTTAAATTCTACAATAACATTTAAATATCTTTTAAAATCCATTAAAAGTATTAGAGATTTCGTCAAATTCCGTGAAATCCTTAAAAATTTCATAAAATCTTTTAAAAATCAGAAAAATCTCTTTAAATTACATGAAATCCTTTAAAATTCCACAAAACTTTTCAAAATTATAAAATCTCTTGAAATCTTTTTAAATTATTAGAAATTTCAAAAATATCCATTAATATTTTAATAATCGACTTGAAAGCCCTTAAAAAATATACAGCCTTTAAAATCCTTATAAATTCTACTAAATCATGTAAAAATCGTTAAAATCTTCTTAAATCTCTCCATAAAATTCCCTGAAAAACTTTAAAATCTCTTAAAATTCCCAGAAAATTCTTGAAATTTTACGGTACAATTTAAAATCCTTTTATATCTTTAAAATCCATTAAAAATATTAGAAATATTATTAAATTCCATGAAATCCTGTTAAATTCAGAAAAAAATCTGTTAAAAATCAAAAAAATCTTTTGAAATTATTTTAAATTATTAGAACTCTACTAAAATACCATAAAATCCCACGCAATTCTTAGAAATATTTACAAATACCTTAAAACCCCATAAAATTATTAAAAGTCTCTTAAGGGCATGTATTACTTACCCGATCCCTACCTTACCGACATTTTTTTCTCTGTAACGCTACGTCTACATGTATTGAGATACCACATTGAAAATTTCTATATTTAAAGCTAAAGCCTTAAGGTACGTTTGTCTGGTCCTAAATATTGACATTTGAAAAAAAAAATTTAAGACCAGACAAACATACATTACCATACTTTCTTTAATTTTATAAATTTTCAATTTGATATCTTTATAAATGTAGACGTAGCATTACAGAGAAAAAAATGTCGGTAAGGTAGGGATCGGGTAAGTAATACATGCCCTTAAAATTGCACGGATTCCTTCGAAAATTTCACGAAATATCCTAAAATCTCTTAAATTGTACGAAATCTTTTTCAAATCCTAAAAAATCAATTCACTTAAAAATCGTCAAATCCCTTTTAAATTCCTAGAAGCCTATTGAAATTCTTCTGTAAAAAAAGTGGTTCCTCTCTAAAAATGTCTCGAAAATTTTGTATACATTAAATCCTATAAAATATTTTGAAAGTCATTAAAATCTCTTGATATCCCTTAAAATAATTATAAATTTCATAAAATTTAATAAAATCCCTAAAAATTCAATAGTCTTTTAAAAATCATTAAACTCTTGAATTCTCTTAAAATTCTCGAAAACCTTTTGAAATATCGAAATTCCACGACAAGATTCAAAATCTCGAAATCCCACTTGAAATTTTACGAAAACCTTAAAAATTCCATAAAATATTTTAAAAATCAGAAATATCTCTTGAAATTCCTTACAATGATTAGAAATATATGGAATTCTATAAAATATTATAAAAATCATAGAAATCAACATTTAAAATCCCTTAAAATTGCCTCTCTAAACTTGCTATAGTAACTTACGTGTTTTTCTCCAAATTGGAACTCCTAAATTTTTTATTGCTAATTGCAAGAAGAAGTCCTCTCCAATGAGCTGCTTTCCATTTAACATAGGCTCGTGGACGTCTACCTATTTAAAAATAAAAAATGGAAATAGAAAACTGAAGAGTGAATTAAAAAGTATACATACTTTAAGATTAAATAGAAATTTAAAATACTATAATAATACCACGTTTGTTCTCGCATCTAGTAATATTTGAGGAGGTTGCTGCACTTCTTCTTGGAATGAAGAAATTGAGTCGGAATTATAGTAGCGCAACCTCTTCCTTTGATATGGTGCTAATCTATGATTTCTCCACTTTATGTTGCAACTTCTGTTTTTTCGTTGGATCTGAAAAGAAAATTCAAAATATGGAAAGACAAAACAAAGGAAACAAAAAAAATATTTATTAGATACCAACCTTTTCCGGCTTTTGACCTTGGATCAAGGTGTTCAGATGAGCCACTCGGTCTTCCTCTACCATTAGAACCGGCTTTCCCAATACATTTTTTGTTACCTTTATTTCCGGCACGCTTCGTAAAAAATGAAAGAGGCTTGGAAAGCCTAGCTTCAGGTAAGGGATTGGAATCCCCTCCATCTCTTGGAATTCATCTAAAAAAAATAGTGTCATTGAAGATAATTGTAAATTAAGTAAGTTCAATGGATTTATTATGATTAAGTAACGATTATGTCAATAAATTATCTTCAAAGTGATCGCTTTTCAATTTCATAGAATAGGTATTGCAAGAAATTTTGAACAATTTTATAATAAAAACAGGCAACAGCTTCGTATTATTAATGACCGGAAAAAATATTTCATCCGAAAATAATATTTT
Source organism: Synergus umbraculus (assembly GCA_900474325.1). Taxonomy (NCBI): domain Eukaryota; kingdom Metazoa; phylum Arthropoda; class Insecta; order Hymenoptera; family Cynipidae; genus Synergus; species Synergus umbraculus. The sequence goes on along the minus strand of UCOK01014728.1, from coordinate 1,711 downwards.
TTATATTCCGAAGAGTATTTTATAACTTTTTCCATAAAAAAAAAGGAATTACTTACTATCTAAGTCTTCCAAGGGTAAACCGCCCTTTTTGGTAATTATTATGGCCTTCGTTATATTTATTACTTCTTTTTTCGATATAGCCATCGCACTTTCGTAATTCGTTGAATGCATGCGTCCTCGGCTAACCGAAAATACAAACTGAGTAGTGTAAGGTGAGCAGTATAATCTGATTACAATTCATACAATGTTATCAAGTTCTCAAGGCTAGCTCTTCACCTCTTGTAAATATGAATAATAATCAATACTGCCTCAAATGTTCAAAATAATATAATAGCAATGAAATATTATTGCGAAAATCGGTGTTGATTATTTAGAATTTGATCAATATTAATACTATGTATTAATATTCATTTTTTTAGGAGGTAAAGCTTTTCTTTTTTTGTATGGAAAATGTATTGGAATATTTGTAATTAAATTTTTTATTCAAACAACGTGAGATAAGAATTCAACAATAATCAAAAAAAATCTGATTGTTCTCATTGAGATTATCATCGAACCTCAATGAGAAAAATGCAATTCTTTTAATGATAAAGAATTTTAATGCCAGGAATTTTTTTTATTTTATTGTTTAAACATCTACTGCATTAATAATATCAAAAAAAAGTTCTTAAAATCATTTTATTTTATTTTTATTTACTAGCAGAAATTTACATAGTGTTTTTCCCAAACATAAGTGGGATTGGAAAAATTAGGGGATTAGGGTCTAATTTTAGGAATCTCAATAAATTTGTAAAATTCTTTTAAATTCCTGAAAATTATTCAAAATCTCATTAAATCCCATTTAAACCTTTAAAATTTCAAACAATGCAATTAAATTTTGTGAAATCCCTTCAAATACTTTAAAAGTTTTAAAAATCACTTAAAATTCTACAACATATTAATCGTTAAATATTTTAAGATTTCTCAAAATCCCATGATCTCTTAAAATTGCTAAAAATTTTGTGAAATTTCGGAAAATTCCTTGAATCTCTTAAAAGACCTTAAAACAATTTAATATTCCTTAAAACATTTGAAAATCCAATAAAACGTCGTGAAAATCCTTGAAACAGCTTTATAGATTCTAAAATTACCTAATGTTATAGAAAATATCGTTAAATCGTTTAATATTTCTAAAACTTCATAATCAGGCATTAAAAATTTGAAATTTTTTTCTTCTTTAGATTGACCGTAAGCATTTTTGCAAAAAATAAGTATGTAATTAAATTTTTTAATCAAACTGTTACGTCCTACCTATCATTTATTAATTAATCGACCTAACTGGCAACAGACTCAATTTCCTTATAACTAATCCCTTGTTTTAGTCCGTAACTTAATACGAATCTGGGAACAAGGACAAGCCAAATGAAATAGTTTAATTTAAGTTTTACTAATTTATTAAATTAAGAATTACAATTTTGGATGGATACAAATAACTTAGACGAGAATTGACCCTTACGAAAAGTTAAAGTGAGCCTGAATTTCAAGGAACAATACCTTCTGTTCTTATTGACGATTATGCTGGATCCTTGTGTTATCAGTTGGTAATCCTTTAGTTGTTTTTGATGAGATACTTGTGCACTTCCACAATCGAACTTCTACAATTGAACTACTTAATCTTCGTGACGAGGGTAATCCTTACCCTTGAAACTTCACTGTTTAGGCCCTGTAATGG
>UCOK01014724.1:0-43628 GCA_900474325.1 Synergus umbraculus | reverse complement strand
ATTAAAACGATTTGGTAGAATTTTATGAGATTTTAGAATATTTTGTGAAATTTTAAGAGATTTTAAAATCTTTATAAGAGTTTTATGAGGTCGTAAGGAATTTGAAATATTATCCAGAAATTTTAAGGAATTTTACGAGATTTCTAATAATTTTAAGTGATTTTGAGAGATTTTTCTGACATTTAAATGATTTTGTGAGAATTTTAAAGGATTTCATGGAAATTGATAAGATTTCTATGTAATATTTATAAGGGATATAAAAGATATAAAGAGATTTTAAATTTTACCGTAAAATTTTAAGAATTTTTTTGGGAATTTGAAGAAATTTTAAAATTTTCTTCATGGAATTTCAAAAGATTATTAGGAATTTTTAGAGATTTTCATAAATTTTAATATGGATTTCAGAAGATTTATGAGTTTGAAAATTTCTCTGGAATTTGTAAGAATTTCATGGGAGATAATCTCTAAAAATTTATATTTTTAGAGTTTCACTAATTTTAACATAGATTTCCAGAGATTAATAGTTTTGAAGGTTTTTATGTGCATTTTTAACGATTTTTAAGTGATTTTTACGAAATTGAAGAGATTTTTAGGATATTAAAACGATTTGGTAGAATTGTATGGGATTTTAGGATATTTCGTGAAATTTTAAGGGACTTTAAAAGGTTTGTAAGAATTTGATGAAGTTTTATGAGATTTCTAATAATTTTAAGTGATTTCGAGAGATTTTTCTAATATTTAAAGGATTTGATGAGAATTTTAGAGGATTTCATGGAATTTGAATTATTATCATTGAATTTAAAAGAATCTCAAGAAGTTTTTGAAAATTTTAAGAGATTTCGACGAAGTTTAACATAGATTTTAAGAGATTAAAAGAATAAAATATAATAAATTATATAATATTGAATAAGAACGTAAATGCGTGCGCGGAGCGCGCGTTCGTTCTTGTCATTCCTAAACAGATCAGTAATAATTACCGTATTTTTGGACTCTGTCTTATACTAAAAGTTTTCTTTACAGAATTTATGTAAATGTTACTAAACCGCTGATTTTCATTTTTCTCTGTGTATGCTGATATTTGTATAAGTAAACGAATCTTACCCATTTCAGAGGAGAGAAACACATTGCAGAGCAATTAATGGCAGCCACTGTGACAATAATTAGCCTAGATGAATGTCATAGATTCTACAGAAACTCGAGACTTCCGATTACGGATCATTTCATCTGCACATTTGATAATGGAGAAAAACAGTGTGATATGGGGGATTCTGGTGCACCTTTAGTTGTAAATGGTGCACTCGTTGGTATTGTGAGTTGGAGTCAAGCAAAACCTTGTCATGCACGTCCTGATGTTTTTATGAACCTGCTGCTTCCTATGTATAGAAATTGGATAGCTCGATATGTTCCTAATGCACTTGAACATAGGTCGGGGTAATGATTATTTATACGTTTCTCTTTGCACGAGGGAAGAGAAGCAAGTTCTGTAATGATTGTACTATATCCATTGCATTAAACATCACTTATTAAAGAACTTTTCCCCCTGAATACATATATTGTTCCATAGAATCTCCGTAACAATAATAGGGACTTTGTTTATTCGTGACGTATATTATACAACAGGAATTAAAGAATATATAATGAATTAATTAAACAAGATCATGTCCTGCGTCATTTTTATATCCTTCATAAGTGACCTCATAATTCCTTATTATGGGAATTATGAAGAACTATTTCCCTAAAGTCCCTAAAATCCCTAAAGTAATGCTTAAATCTACAAATTTCCTTTTTCTTTTCACACTGAATGTAATTTTGTAACGATAATTGCTATTTCAATATTCATAATTGGTATAATCGATTACGATTTGGGGAAATCGTGTAAATATGCAAATCATTGTTAGTTACTTTACGAAACTTGAAAATTCTTGAAAACAAGAATTGGTATATTCAATAGCAAAGACTGATATTTTATGTATTATGAACGCAGCATAATAAAAGTTGATAATAATATTATCCAATAACATAAAAGCATAGACTTTAGCAAATTTCAAAATCCTTTATTTTACTTTCTGACATAAATACACGATTTCCCTAAGTCGTAAAAGATTACACTAAACTGTAATATCGATTTTAATGCATTCTGATACGAAATGTCTTTCAGTGCATGTCACGTACTTGAAATGGAAAAATTTCGGCCATTAAACTTACAGCCGCTGAAAATTTTATTACAACTTTGATGTATTGCATCTTTTTCTATAAAACAATAATGAATAGTCAAGTTTACTTGAGTCTTTTAATTCTCTATGGAATTTTTTTCCAAGGAATTTCTGCCTTAGAAGAAAATGGTGAGATGCTTTTTTATGTAATAAAAGTTATACAAAAATCTTTATTCATTGGAATACTGATTGTTCTGCAGGGAATTCAGAGGAAAATCATGTTCGTAAGAAACGGTTAATTGAAAGTGAACCAATTTCGTTGAGGGACGCTCGCTATGTTGTTAATATTCTTGAAAATGGTGTGAGGAACTGTGTAGCAAGTTTATTATCACAAAGTATTGCTATTACTGCCACTCACTGTTTTTTTAATCAAGAAATCCGAAGATTCAGCATGCTGTCCGGTTCAGTAAGACCAGATTCTGGAATACATCATAATATTACAGATATAATACCACATCCAGGTTTTGACCCGCCACAAGATCTTCATGACCTTTGTTTGATTACGTTTTTTCCACATATCACAGCGTATTCACGTAATCGGCAAATAAAACTGTACAGTGGGGTTTTGTCACCAAATAGTCTTGGGAGTGTTTCTAGCTGGGGATGTCATGCGATAATAGGGTAAGATTTAAATATGGAGGCGCATTTCATATTACGGAATCAACAATTGTTCTAATTTTTATGTATACGAATTATTATTGTTCAACCTAATCTCCGTTGCTCCGAATTCACGTAAACTACAAATTCTTACATATTTCAGAGGGAGAATACAGTTGCCAAATCAGTTACGATCAATCAAAATGACAATAATTAGCTTAGATGAATGTCGTAGACGATACAAGCATACAAGGTACAGCATCACAAATCATTTCATCTGCGCATTTGGAAATGGAGCGAAACGATGTGAATTTGGGGATTCCGGTGCCCCTTTAGTTGTAAATGGTCAACTTGTAGGTGTTATGAGTTGGAATCTGATATATAACGAGCATAATCCAGTTCCTGACGTTTTTATGAACCTGTTGAATGATGACTACAGAGCATGGATCTCTCAATACGTACCACGTGCACTTGAACATAATTAGACTCTGTGTGTTGAATAAAACTTAAAATGTATAAATTGTAATTGAGCATATAAATCTTATCACAAATGTAACATAAATTATAACACGTTCCACTCTGCATAAATATGTGATGTCATAGATATTTTCAAGGTACTCTCTTCATTTCGAGCAAATTTTGAATAGTTCAGTCTGATTACGTTAGCCATAATAGTCAAAATTTATTGCTAAAAATGAAGATAAAAGTGTTCTATCTCTTAACTGTCTGTGTCCTCTTCTCTGAAGAAATTAAAACTTCTCATATAAATAAGACAACGGGTGAGTTGCATCTTATCTTTATCATAAACGTATATCCGAAACATATGTAAAAGCAAAATAATGTATAATAAACGAAATTTATAATTCGCCCAATTAATGTGACATTAGATCATCGCCACCACAAAAATTCCATGATACATGAAATATCATCAAGTCGATGTTTAATTTCCCACCACGGCTTAATGTTTAAACCATACAGGGACTGGTTTCTAAGACACGCTCCACAAGCGGTTTAGTCGCTTTGTCTTTCTGCGTAAATAAAGGATATAATAAATATATTTTCGGAAATATTTAGACATTATTTCCACAGATGGCGCTGTGATCGCTAATTTCATATAGTTCATACTTCGAACTAGGGTTATACTTCTATAGCAATGCTATTCCATGATACATATGGAGTACATATTTCGGTGTCCAATTAAACTGTAGAATCAATATATTCTCATATATTTGACACCTATGGTGGAAATTGGATTATTTTTCAACATATTAACGACTCCGATGTGTTTCTCCGGCAGAAGATCCTCGCAGAATTAAGTAGTAATATGTACCTTTTAGAGACTTCGATGGAAAAAATAGGTAAGTATTATCGGTAAGTATTTATCAGTTAGGTTTACAAAAAATATTTTCCTCTTCATTTTGCTGTATCTTCTAGTTTCATGATGAAACGGAGTTCTTAGAATTACCGGCGATGTCAAACCTGGAATTAAGTCGCACATATCGTGGATAAAGCATTTCCCCTCCCTTTTCATAAAAATGATAATGATTGTTATTATTGTTGTAATTCTTACACATTTCAGAGGGGAACGACAATTACCAAATCAGTTACCGTCAGCTTTGCGAATAATTACACCCTGGACGAATTTCGTAGATTCTGCAGTGATTTATTAATTGTGATTGCCAATCATTATATCTATACATTTTTAATAATGAAGAGAAACGGTATTATGATGGGGATTATAATATAATCCCCTCGATGTTATTATTACCCTGAAGTTTAAATTGAAGATAATAAGAAATTGTTCTCCTTTGTACAATATTTACTTTCCTTAACACATGTCTAAAATTAGATAAGAACTATATACCCATAATTATTTTTTACGTAATACTTGATGCTTATTCTGTTTACAAACATTGCTAAAAAATTTACAACTTAAGCCGTATAAATGCTCAGTAACTTTTTTTTCCTCCAGTTATATTTTCTTTGCTTTAAAAAATGGATATACAAATAAACATTTTTCTTTTAGTTCTCTGTGGAACTTTTTCTCAAGGGAATTCAAAGGATCTTCACATTCGTAAGAAACGTGTGATTGGAAGCAAACCGATTGCTTTGATAAATGCTCCATATGTTATTAATATTCTTGCGAATGATGAGAATCGCTGCACAGCAAGTTTATTATCGTCAGATATTGTCTTAACTGCTAACCACTGTTTTGATCTTCCGGAAGGAACGAGATACAGCATACTATCCGGTTCATCAAAACCTAATGTTGGAAGAAATCACAATATAACGAGGAAAATTCCGCACCCAAATTATCATCCGAATGATTATCCTCATGATCTTGTATTAGTTACTTTTCATCCTGCTATCAATTATCAGCAATCACGTAATCGTCCAATTAAATTGTATAAAGGTCCTTTACCATCAGACAGTCAGGTTACTATTATCAGCTGGGGATGTCATAAGAAAGAAGGGTAAAATCATCATCTGATATCATCATCATCATCATTTTTTAATCATATACTGTAACCAAACATTCTTACTGATTTCAGAAGGGAAAGACAATATCCAAATCAGTTACGATCAGCCAATGTACGAATAATAAGCTTACAGGAATGTCAGAATGACTACAGAAGTGGAAATTTTCGCATTAGCATTACGGATCATTACATTTGTACTGATACTGAAATTGGTAAACCGCGATGTGATCATGGCGATTCTGGTGCACCTTTGGTTGTAAATGGTTATCTCGTTGGTATTATGAGCTTCAATGCAGTCTACCGTATTATTCATTTCCCTGATATATTTGTAAACTTGTTGCATCATGATTACCGAATCTGGATCGCTCGATACGTTCCTAATGCACTTGAATATGGTTCTCGGTCATGATTAAATTCTGTGATATAAATTTGTCAACCTTCTTCATGAAAATCTGAATCTTATGTAAACGATATGCTACTTTTCACGGAAAAAAAATAAATGATGTTGTGCAATTTATGCTGTGTTATAATATTATTCTAACGGACTGAGGGGCGTATTTATGATACTAAATTGCTCTGTTTTGTACAATATTCTATTTTCAATACATGTCTATGATTTCGTAATTGCTTACGAAACACGATAAGAATTATGTAACGTAAGGTTTTGCATAATATTTATATACCTTTATATCTTGTAAAAGGTCTTTAAATTTGTACAATTTATCAGTTATTTATAAGCGCATAATCTGTTCCGATTTTTATTGTTCATAAACGGCAAGAATTTTTTCACGATCTTCAGTGCAATAATTGTACTATTGGCTCGGTACTAGCCTAGCAATCTAGCATTTATCACTGCTTATGTGCTAGTAGATACAACTTGCGTACCAGTTTAACTTGTTCTAAAAGATGGGTAGAAAAGTTTACCTCTGTCTCCTCATTCTCTGCGGAATTTCTATCCAAGGTCTCCAAGGAACATCTGCCTTATCAGAAGAAAACAGTGAGTGAAAAGCTCTTTTATACAAGAAGATAAATAGATATAGTTACATCATTAATTTTTTATTTGACCATTTGATCATTCAGAGGATCTTCACATTCGTAAGAAACGTGTGATTGGAAGTGAACCTATTCCCTTGGAACAAGCTCCATATGCTGTAAATATTTTTGCGAATAAAGTGAATACCTGTACAGGAAGTTTATTATCGCAAGGTTTTGCCTTAACAGCTGCTCACTGTTTTAATCATAAGGATGGCGCATTTTACGAAATGCTGTCCGGTTCATCAATATCCTGTGAGGGTTCACCTCACAACATAACGCAGATAATACCACACCCATATCTTCGTTCGGATGATGAATCTCACGATGTTGCTTTGTTTAAGTTTCTTCCTATTATCAATTTTCAGCTTTCCATTAACCGTCCAATTAAATTGTATAATGGTAATTTGCCACGAAACTCTCGTGGTACTGTTGCTAGCTGGGGATGTCATATAATATGTGGGTAAGATCATCATCTTATCATCATCTTTTAATCATATGCTAATATTTGTGTAACTAAAATTCTTTATTGATTTCAGAACACAAAAAATCTTTCCAGATCAGTTACAATCTGCCACTGTACAAATATTAAGCTTACAGGAATGTCAGAATCACTACAGTCAATATGAGAATTTTGTCATTACACAACAATACATTTGTACTGCTTCTGTAACTGGAGGACCGCAATTTAATTTGGCCGATTCTGGTGCACCTTTGGTTGTAAATGGTCGTCTCGTTGGTGTTATGAGTTGGGGTGTAGAACATAATTTTCAACTACCTGCTGTGTTTATAAGCATGTTGCATCAGGATTTCCGGTCCTGGATCTCTCAATACGTACCTAATGCACTTGCTTAATAAGATTTGAATTTGTATTTTTTGGCGCTTGCAGTCTGGCCTAATAAAATAAATCTTTATAAATGGAGTTTGAGTATAAATCATTAAAATCATACGGAGCAACTTCTCGACGTCGTTAGTCGGGAGGAATTCTCGAAATCGATGTTTTCTTTTCTCGATTTGCCCGAATGCAGTACAAGGTTCTTGTTTCTCTTAACTTTATGTGGTGGGCTGGTGGCTTTTTATCACCAGAGATTATTTTAACTGCTGTTCACTGCGTGATTGATGATTCAATATTTCATGTTGTATCTGGTTCAGAAACTATAAAATTCGGAGAGAGACATAACGTTACACTTAAATTTTATACATTGCTTATATCAGGAATCAATAATCGAAGGATCTGGCCTTGCCTTCAATTGAACCGCTTGTCAATTATTTGCCTTCATTTAACCATAGTGTCACGTCCCGCGACGTAATATTAATTACTTTTGTATTCAGTAATTGTAATCTTTATATTTTACCTAGCAATTACTACTTATTGTTTAATAATCAATAATATATCTTTCTCAAGACATAAATGTAATATTACACAAAGGACAATTCATAAGAAAGGCTACGTCCCTTTAGAAAACTCTCGTTTTTACATACCACATAATTTATGTATTCGAATCTATCAAATAATGTGAAACGTATACCTTTTTACGAAAGTCAAGAGCAATCCTTAGATACGCATCTAATCTTGACATCAAGCGGAACCATCGATACTATCTCATCCTAATTACCGAACGCATCGAAAACTGTCAAAACATCGACTCTTACTAGGAAGAAATATGACTCTGCGTAGTTTCACCCTCCAATTGTCAACCTTCTTCGGCAATGCTTAGCGGCTATTTTGGTACTGGATGATTTATTGGAAAATCGGATATAAAAACAGAGGGTTTAGGCCCAAAAAGCAGTCTGTTTTCACCTGCTGAAGTGGGCTCATCGAGTCTTGTCTAAGAGTCAGTCAGAAAACTAAGACACACCTAAGTCCTTAAACTCTTTGCGGAAAGTTACTCTTCAAAAATAATCAAAGTCTATCAACAAGTGTCACCCACCATCCGAGACTTGAACTGGGACCAACCCGGAGTCATTTCCAACCACGAGAGTCTGATTGAAAGTCACCAATTCCTAACAAATTTTCAGGTAAGCAGAAGTAATATTTTCCTTTCATACTTTCGATCAAATCTGAGGAATTAAGAGCAAGAGACTTAGTTTCTCCTCGGATTTTCATTGCTTTAGCTACAAGAGCGCCACGGACGGGAAATGGAGGAATTACTTTTGACTATAGTAGCAGACGATAATTTTTTCGTCTGCTACCTGTCGTCTGCTACTATAGTCAAAAGTAATTCCTCCATTTTCCGCCCATGGCGCTCATGTAGCTAAAGCAATAAAAATCAGAGGAAGAGGGACCATGAATCAAGAACCTTTGGTTATAAATTGGCGAGTTTAGCCTAGTAGTGAATAGGAGGCAGTAAATGGGTTGTTAATTGCTGACTTTAGCCCAGTTGTGGAGTTGACCATAATTTTTTTAATTATACCAAAACGTAATGTAATTATACATATAAATGAGGTAAGTATATGATACATAAGTAAATGATAACCCAGAAATTAATTCTAAATGCTCATTTGTAGCCTCTACCAATAATGACTACGTACACAAGTGCCATTTATTGACAAAAGGCATTTGAAAATGTCTTTGTTGATATTGAATAGCATGGAAAATTAATTAAGAGTGATGTTAGTAAACATATATATTATTTGTAAAAATAACCGTCTTTATCGCCACCTATTAAATATTGACTCGATTTGCAAATTTTATGAAGCTGTGCGTCATCTGCATCGAAAGCTTGAATAAATAAATCTACCTGAATTATAGCATACCCAAAAACCAAAACCAATTCTGATAACATCCTAATAATATAATATATACTCACTGCAATTTTCCTCCACAATGTATTGCGATATATGTATTATATGTGTTGTAATATATATATAAACAAAATTTAACAATAACAACGATTTTTATTTTGCAATACTGAATCAAACATTTAAAAATTGTTAGCATACATTACTCAATGTTTGAATGAATAAAGAGCATTGTTAACAGTTGTTGACTTAATCTAAATCACTTCAAATAAAACTGAAGCAATGTTAATATAAGACTAATTATATAGAGTGTAAGGATACTGATGTCGGTAAAACATATATATATATATATAGTTATAAACATAGCAGTAAATGTAAAAGAAATTTCGCAATTACCATTGTGCTTTCAAAATTGTTTACGCAGATGGTAGATGTTGAATATTCTTTATGATCCAGTTTCTATGCTCCGGATGAGCCACATTTATGAAAACATCCGGACTCCCTGATTGTGCAATCTCTTTCGTACCAGTTAAAACACCAACTAGGGCGTGGTTGAAAACTAAAGGTGCCCCAGAATCGCCATAGCATGAGCCAACTTGACCAGTTCTGTCACAAGTACAAATGTCTGTACTCGTAATTGTAGAATTGTGAACGTAATGAGCGTGATTTTGACAATCTTCTGGGCTGATGATGGGCAGAGTAGCCGAGCGCAATTGATTAGGATAGAATTCTATGCCCCTGAGATCAGAAATTATTAGTTATGATAAGTCATTAGTTATACTAAATTATTAGTTATGCTAATGTATTCTCTTCATTGGACATTATATTCAATTTTCCACATCTTACCAAATTATCCGGTGACACCCCCAGCCACTAAATGTGCCGAAGGCATTTGGCGGTATGCGTCCTTCGTATAATAACACTGGTCGATTAGGTGAATGGACCAAGTCAATTGGTGGAGAAATATGGATCATAGCAATGTCATGCGGATGATGTGGATAACGATATTCCGGATGTTTCGTTGCCGATGATATCCTGTGACGTAATCCACGAGTTTTATCATGTGAACCGGACAGGACGCTGTATTCCTCTCCATGGGGATGATAAATACAATGAGCAGCAGTTAATATAGATACGGCTGACATTATGCTTCCGGAACAAACATTTTTTTCTAGTACTTGAATACTGACAACATAAGGAACTTGGTCAATTGTCACATGAGGATTGCTGTAACGCCTTTTGTCAATGATACGCTTCTTGCGAATATGATGATCCGGGCTCTCTGCATGAATTACGGACATTGTAGTTTATTCAATGCTTATCATATTTATTAAATATTGTTATTATTATCGGATTATTATTAAGGATATTATACTCACTACCATCTTCTGAAGCTAATATTCCTTGAGACAAAATGCAAGAGAGAGTCAGGACAATGTAAAAGTTTCCCGCCATGTTTAGAAAGATGTGCACTGTTCACTTAATTGAATATTGATTTCGACTGAGGAAGTTTTTGTTCCTTGAGCTGAGAAAGGCAGAAGTTATGGTTCGGGGAATTTTTAGGACTTCGCTTTATGTAAAATTGTTTAATTACTCAATTATGGTATTATCGTTTTATTAGGACTGTGGAAGACTCTGGGCAAACTTTAGATTAATCAAACATAAGTTCGAGCTGGTTCAAGCATTGATCCAGAATATGCCGGTGTATATCGGTACACGCCCGGACGTTCGATTACACATTTCGAAATCAGTCGAGTTCTTAATCAAACAGTCTTTATCCTTCGAATAGAAAAATGATGAAATTATGGCAATTACTTTAGCAGAGTTACAGCTCTACAAATTTTAAATTGTAGGCGTTCATTGAACAAACATTATAACATAAATTCGACTTGCGCAAATTAAAAATTTCTCTTTGGAATTTTACCAACAGCAATCTTGCATGACAACATTTGCAATATTCATTCTGAACCAATCCGAAATTTTCCACATCATTCCGGAATTTTTATTGAAACCAAACAGTTTTATTCCGATTTTATCCGTAGGACGTTTTCAGTTTGAATTAATCTGAGGTCAATTCAAAATCAATCCAAGGTCAATGCGAAATCAATTCAAGGTCAATGCAAAATCAATCTGAGCTTTTAATCCGAATGAATCTGGATGAATCCGGTTAATCTGAATTAATCGGAATTAATCTGAAGCTTTAATCAGAAGAAATCCGGTCAATCCGAATGAATTCGGATTTACCCGAATTTATAATTTATAATTTTGCGTTGTATTTAAATTTAAAAAAACACCATTTTATTATTGTTATAATTGTATTTTATTATTAATTTATGTATATAATTTAATTTGTTATTTATATAATATATAATAAATTAATCATTTAAACTGCTGATTTAATTATTTAAATTTTAAATTATTTTCAATTTTCCCGCCTTAATATTTGAAACTGTGGAAACTTTGGAACATTTCAAAAGTTTCCATGAAACTTTACAACTCTAGACGTAAATATATACAAATATACACCTAAATGTCAATTTGTAGAGGTATTTTTCAATAAAATCAAAATTGTGTAATTTTTTTTTTTTTTTAATATTGCTTATTTTTATTTTTATTAAAAAAATATTTGAAAATGATGGCTGATGTGGAAGAAAAAATTGTGGCCGATGAAATTCAACCGCAATTGCGATCCTCACCAAGGTAACCTCAAAATTTTACATAAAACTGATAATAATCATTAAAAAATTAAAATAAAAAGATTTAGAAAAAATTTGGGAACAGGGAGAAGTTTAAAATATTTTCTATTTTTATAATCGTTTGTTTTAAAGATGCTAGATGCTTTCATTTTGAAATATAAGAGGAAAATTTATCCCAACCGTAAAATCACAAAACAAAATTGGAACGTTTTTAAATTTCGAACGTTTTCAAATTACGAATGTTTTTAAATTTCGAACGTTTTCAAATTTCGAATGTTTTTCAATTTCGAACGACTTTAAATTTCAAACGTTTTAAAAATTGTAAACCTTGTGAATTATTAATAAAAAAAAATGTAAATATATTATATAATTAAATAAAAACCTAAAATATATTATAATAAATATTAAAATATTAAAATTAAAAATCTTATTTAAAATACTCTTAGTTTTCCAATTTTTCAATAGAATATAAAAGATTATATTATTAGCAATAGAACTACCCAGTGGGGAAAAAATTGAAAGAAGTTTTTAGAACGTTCTAAAAACGTCCTATGGCAGACCTACGTCCTAAAAACGTCTTTGTAACATTGGACATTTTTAGGACGTTTTTAGGACGATCTAAAAACTTCTTTCAATTTTTTGTCCACTGGGTAAACAAATATTTTATTTTTAATGAAGACAAACATACCATTTCCCGAAAATAAAGATATTTATTTAAAAATTCGTAAAGTCTGGAAAGACTTACGATAAAAAAATCGGATTAAAGTAATTTTACTTTTCCGATAAAAAAAGAATAAAAAAACAACGTTCAGCTCAAAACCTAGAATTTTTTTATTGACTATTAAATTTGTTGAATATTAAATTTTTTATATTAGAATTAAGATTATTATTATAGATTATTATTATAGATACTCTACTTTATTTCAGAGAAAATGAGGAATTGGAAATTTCCGAAGACCTACAGAAAGTTGCAGAGGAACTTTCTCAAGGACTTTTGAATGTTTATCAACCACCATTGGAACAATTGGAAAAAGAGCTCAAAGAATTGACGTAAATAAAAAAAAAATTTGAATATCAAGTAAAACAGATTAATTATCTTTTAAATTTTGTTTAGCATTATTTTTACAATAATTTTTTTCAAAGAACATTTAAATCACGTATATTTAATTTCAAATTTAGAAAAAATTCCAAAAGTGAGTAATATTTCATTTTTTTCAGAACGAAACAGGAATCTTTACTTCAAGAGATGAAAACTGAAAATAAAAAAATCGACGAAGTACAAGGAGAGCCGAGTCTAAACGAAATGGTAAATTATCTGCAGTAATTACAAGAAAATTTGCAAATTATATGCAAAATTAAATTAAAATTAAATGAAATTAGATTAGTTTGATTTTAATTTCCAACTAGGACTTCTTGAAGGAAAAAAAATAATCTTTGATATGTAATTTGTTCGCAGTTTTCGATTATCAATACATATCAAGCCAAGCTGGCTTCCCTAAAATCGGAAATGTTTTCAATCCACGAAAGAACATCGAAATTAAAAGTAAGCGTTACAAAGAATTATTATAAAATTATTATTTAAATAAAAATAAGTTTTTTTTTATTTTTCTAAACTCCTATCATACGAATAACCGTAAATTCATTTTTAGAATCGAGCACAGCGATTACAAAAAACGAAGCAAAAGGAAGCGCTCACAAAGGAACAAAAACGAGAACAAGAATTACGTCGTGAGCAAGAATTAATTGGAAAACCAAAAAGTGAGGAACCAGGTACTAGTTAAAGAAGCAAAATAAAGTCCGGATTGGTTGGAAAAAAATAATTGAAAAAGTCTGAGAATACTAACATAGATTTAATATTAAATTTGCTATAAGAGGATGTAAAAAGGAATTATAATTAATTAAAAAGTATATATTATAATTAAATAGAGCATTTTCTAAAATATGTAAATTTATATTTCTTTTCTAACTTCAATTACCAAACAATTTCCCATTTTCCAGCCTCGGGACATTTTTTTCCTTTGCCACAAAGTCGATTAAACGTCCGTTCAGAAGGAAATCCGAGTATTTCTCTGTCTTCCTGAATTCTGAACGTGAAAGTTGACTCATGTGTTCCAATAAAGTATCTATAAAAATTACTTATTTCAAAAATAAATTTGATATTTAAAATAAAAGATTATCATTAATTACTAAAAAAATCACCTTGCATAGGAGCAGATAATTTGATCGATAATCGCGATTCCTCCGTCCTTAAATTTATTTCTCACATAATCCGAAGGAATAAATTTAGTGACTACAAAACCCTCGAGATGTTTTTTAAGCTCTTCGTATTCTGAAAGAAAAATCACAAAAGAAAGGAGCCTAGATTGAAAATTTAAACGAAAAGTTATTTACTTGATAAAAACAGGTTCTAAATTTTTTTACCGTGAATCTCAGCATCAGTAGCAATGAAAATAATTTTTAATTTTAGATCCTCCATTTTTTTCTTCAACTGAATAGCAGCATTTTTAATTGTGGGGACGGATTCCGATCTCCCATGAAGAAAATCTTGCCTTCTTAAATGAACGGCCAAATATGGGCCACCTAGTGCATTTCTCCTGCCCTGTAAATTTTATTTTTAAAAAAGTAGCTCATTTAAAAGGAGAATTTAAATTTCAATTAGAAAAATAATTAATATTGCTGATTACTTTTTCCTTTTTCCAATCCAGTGACCTCTCAGTTTTATCAGAAAGATCATCAGAATTTAATTCAGTCTTTCTAAAGTCGTTTGCAATTTTATAAAGTTCCTGATTGTATCTCATACTTCTTCTTGCAGTCCAATATTCTTTCGAACCATAAAAATCGTGGAGTGCAATTTCCATGTGATCAAAAACAACGGATCTGGAATAAATGAACTAATAGAATCAGATTCGAAAATATAATGCCCATAAAATAATTTATTGGATTTATTCTTAATCTTTCACCTGTACTTAAATGGTTGAAGATTTTTTTCCAAATCAGAAACTGATCCATGAAATTTAACACATTTTACTTCCCTAGAAGTGATGTTCAAATACCCCCAGAAATTTCCAGAGAATTTATTTTTTCCGAGTTTTTCATATCGCATTTTTCCTTTAGGACAAGCCACGATTTCATTTTTTTCCATAAACTTTCCGGTTTTAAACATTTCCTCGTCGTTTTGCAAAACGTAAACAATATCTAGTAAAGTTTCTCCTTCACTCGAAGGATATTCTAAAAATTAATGAATTTGCTTAAATTTTAAAATTACTTGAATGATTTCTCTGATTGTGATTTTTAATACCTTTCACAAAATCGTACATTTCCAATACTGGAATATATTTCTGAAGACTGGAAATATCAAAGAAAAGTCCCCAGGGAAGCCCAACTTGTGAGCCAACGTTTTTGCTCCTCCAGTGATACAAGTTTCCTAAAAATAAAAAATATATATAAAAATTAGGTTTAATTTGTTTAATAATAGTTTGAATTATCTCAATTTTATTACATATTTACCCCACGGCGGTAAAACTAGGTTCCAATCAAATTCTGTATTTTCATCTACCAATTTTTTTATAAACACCGCAATACGGACGTAAACATCTCTTCGAAGATTAAATCCTTCTGGAGGATTAACATCGTAAAGAATATATCTGAAAAAAAAAATTTGAAAATTTATAAAATATTTACAAATTAAATTTTTAATTCTCCTTATTTCCCGCGCAAAATTTTCCTCACTTCAGAATTTTATATTTGTTATTTTTTGCAAAAAGAATATTTTGGCGCTTTGAAATATAATTTTCGAAAATCTAAGAACGAAATTTAGAAGTAAAAGTATTTTTACCATTTTTGAAATTATAAAATGGGAAAGAATCAAAAAAACAGTTTAAATATCGTTAAGAATTTTTTTTAATTTTCAAAAATTAAATATATAAATGCAAACTATAATAAATAAACAAATTTTTATAAATATTTAAACCAAAACCACACCTTTTTCTTGAAAAATTATTTGTGGCACTGCATTTTTTAGTTCCTCCCCCACCTTCATCAGATCTTGGACAAAATTCAGAATCTTGAGAACCAATAGCAAAAGTCACAGACAATAGTAAACAAAATATAAATAATCGGGACATATTTTGAGGCTAGGTCACACTGTCAAAAGACAAAATAAACTTCTCTTTCTTTCCAATTTTTATTATTTATTTAACTCATTTTATAAGATTTTTAATAACTAATATATTTACAGATAATTATTAGGAACAAAAATCTATTGTATATTTTTTCAATAAGAAATTCAAAACATTTTAAGACACGTTAAGGTGGAAAAATACAACCGAACTGCGCAAACTCCTCATTTCCTTTGATCAAGCTTTACTTTTCGTTATCAGTTAACCGATCCCTATCTTACCGGCATTTTTACCCTGTACAAAACAATTTATAGATTTTTTGATATATCGAATTGAAATAAGGAAATATTCGATATCAACAAATTTAGACGAAATATATGAAACAATGACGGTAAAGTAGGGATCAGAGAAGTAAGAGGTAGTTACCATAAGAGCAAACTTAGTTTCGCTTTGGTTCACGGTTACAACTTATGTTCCCATTGTCCCCCCCACCCAATATCAGTATTAGATATTTTTTGCTAAAACCAATATGAACTAGAAAAGTATATTTCTCAATAGAATTAGTTCTTTACAAAAGAATTTAAAAAAAAACTGTTATTATAAAGGGATGGGTAAGTAAAATATACCATAAATAGAAAATACACTTAAATTTTAATTTGCCGGTTTTTTAGGCTTAAACTTTGCCTCTATTTCTATTTTTGACTTTCCTACTGTCTCGGGCAAAGCAAGTATTACAAAAATCGTAGCAGCTAGTGAAATAATGCCATAAAAGTACATGGAAATAACAGGGCCAAGCTTTTCAAGAGTTGGGTATAAATAAAGTGTACTAAAACTAAAGAGGCCACAGAAAAAAGTTGTGACCGGTCCCAAAACGTGGATGTATCTTGTTGGATAAAGTTCTCCCATCATCGACCAAGGTAAGTTAAGAAAACCAAAACTTCCCAGAGTCTGAAATAAAAATACGAATTTTAATATTAATCCTGAAAAACTTTAAGTTGCAGGTTATACATTTTTTTTGTGCACTAAATCGTAAATTTTCGAATACCAAAAATTGGAAAAGTTTCTTATTACCACAAATATTAAAATGGCGACTAATGGAATCCAGGAGAGTTTGCTATTCGATAGAAATTGATTATAGACTCCGAGGGTTGTGATAGAAATCGTCATTCCACATCCCGAGATGATAGAAGATTTCCTTCGTCCTAGTCTACAATTCCAAATTGGAAACCATGAAAATTATTCTATGAAAATTCTGTACT
Source organism: Synergus umbraculus (assembly GCA_900474325.1). Taxonomy (NCBI): domain Eukaryota; kingdom Metazoa; phylum Arthropoda; class Insecta; order Hymenoptera; family Cynipidae; genus Synergus; species Synergus umbraculus. The sequence goes on along the minus strand of UCOK01014724.1, from coordinate 26,491 downwards.
CTCAAACTGAAGTAACTGCCTTTAATAACTCTTACCTGGAGCTGCTCAAAATTTGTGCTAGTTCACCAGAAATTTGAAGGATTCCAAGCACGACAGTCACCAAAAAAGGATCCTGAGTGATTCCTGCATTCGATACTATATTCACAGCATAAGCACTAATCACAAAGATGCCACAAAATTTTTGAAAGAAAAAGAAGCTATTCAGGATCACAAATGGCTTCCAGACTTCAGGAAATTTTATGATTGATAGCAACAATTGTATCTTCGAGCGACATTTTGGAAAAAGTGGTTTACTTGTAGTAGGCTTTTGGGTCAATTCTTCGTTATTGATATCAACGTCAACAAATTCATACGAATTGCTTTTCCTCATGGAAGCTTCTTCTCCCACAGTATCATTTTTGTCATATTTGCACTGGCTGTATGCAACCATATTAGCAAATTCAGTCTTAAAATTCGGTGTCTCGGCTTTTAACCCACGAAGACGAAGGAGTGATTGTTTAGCTTTTTTCTCTTGATCTTGGATCAAGAGCCATCTGGGACTTTCTGGAAGAAAAAGATATGTTGATAGTGCTGATACCACTGAAGTTAAGACGGCGCATGCAGCCACAATTCGCCACTTTCCCTAAATTAAATCACAGTTACTAAATCAGCGAATTATAGTTTCTGTACTGAATTTTCAATGATATATGTCAGGAATACCAACCTCGATAACGTAGCCGAAAAAATATACCATTATCATTCCTAAGGAAATAAAAAGACTCGAGCAAGAATTAAGCATTGGTGAAAGTTTGATTGTTGTCATCTCCGATATGTAAGCTACTCCTGGAACTGTGCACAACCCCATTGCAAATCCTGTAAATGGATGAAAAACAATCAGTCTCGGTTTGTTTCGTTGCAGGTCTTACACACATTTTATTACCTGCAACTACTCTGCCTATTATTAATTGAGGTACATTGTAGCTAAATGCAATGAGTGTCCATCCTGCTACGTTTACTAAACTTCCGATCGAAATTGCTGCTCTTCTTCCAAAAGTCATGGTGTATATGCTTGTCAGGCAACCGACCGGCATAAATATTGATTGGACTGATGCTGTAAAATTATAATTCCTTGTGAGCTAGCTCCTTTTTTTTGGTGAGATTACTAGCCGGAAGCTATTACCAAACAAGGTGCGTTCCTGATCTTCTAGAAAAATATCCCTCGAGTCCCTCAAATAGGGAAGTGCAATAGCTGAGTATCCAACAGTCATTCCTGTTGGCACTAAATTAATAAGAGCCAGAATGCCGAAAACAATCTGTAAGACAAATAGTAAATTATTATGATATGTGATTATCAATTGTTGGAGAACATAATATAAGCTTAATCAATCTTTTTTTAAAAGAATCATCTATGTAGGAAAATTTTTTCCTCTTCATTTTGCTGTATTAAAATAAATAGATACAAACATTGAATTATAAACAAAACTACAATCGAATTCTCGTTTAGATATAAAGGGGTATTAGATTAAAGAGGTAGATATTGTCATTGATAGTTTATTCTTCTAGAAAAGACATTTTACAATTCTTGCAAGAGTTAACGCGTAATCTTTAATCGAGGTTAATTCCAATTTTAAACAGAATCCGCTTTATGTGTATCTTAGGAGTTATTTGTACAAATGAAACAAATGTTTACAATGTAGATAAGATTGCACCATCGTATTATATCTTTGCACAATCTTAAATAAAAAAAAATGTGCGCGCTCGTGACGTGGGGGGTGGAATATGATTCGATCATCTATTCTTTCTAAAGTTATCATGCTCAAAAACTAAAAATCTACAAAGGCACAGATAGACAGACAGACGGATAGACACATTCGTAAAAATATATATTTTGGGTTCAGGGAGTCACAAAACGTGGACATTTGACAAAAACGACGCGGTCAAATTTTACCCTAATCTAATACCTTTTTTGATGAGAATGTAATATGATAATAAGATATACCTGGAACACAGTTTCCCTTTCGGTGCGAAATATTCCGACCATCTTCTTTCCTCTCGTTGGACTGTCTGGTTATATAGTTAAGTGAATGTGAACCTGTTTTATTCACATGTATTATATTTCCAGATAAATACTTGTGATCTTCCTTGGTTTATTTTCCACCATGCAAGTGTATAACACTGATTGCTTATTCCTTAATTCCAGAGATAACAAGTGTTTTATTGGAGGCTAGGAATTACTTTGAACATTTCTGTTTATAAGAGTTTATGATGTACCAATTATTATACTAGAATTAAAACAAGCTAAGCTGGTAAGGGACTAACAAACTCCAAGGAGATACTTTTCAAACCGACACGCTTGCCGGAATGCCGGCTATCACTCGTGACTACATGTATAAAACATAGGTCATCGTTGCTTAATTGTATGTTCCATGAACGCATGCGCCACAAAAAGAAATTATCTTTCTTTGAAACATATATACACATCCTATCAATGTATGCACGAAATTAGACTTTTTTGTAAACCCTACACTAGAATAATAATAGTATATTTGCATAAAACAACAAAGTTCCAACAATAACAAATTTCCAACAAAATTATATTTTGAAACTAGCTTCAATCTCAGCGTTTGATTTTCGTGTCGTTTCCGACAAAACGAGAACAATAAAAAGTGTAGTAATAGCGACGACTGCGGAGTAGACACGAAGAGTAGCGGGAAAATTTCCATTTACCAATGTGGCATAAATTTGGATGGAGGCAAAATTTTAGAGTACTCCTTGACCAAAAGTCGTCAGAAGTCCAAGGATATTTATGAAATTTGTGAAATAAGGTCCCCCTATCATTGCTGAAGGCAAATTTCCTATTCCTATGCTTCTCATTATCTGAAAGGTCATGTTCTTAGTGGGTATAAGTTGTTAAAGGTGAAACAGTTGATGTTGAAACAGGTTTATGAGTTTCAATGACTTATGACGAAGATAAGAACAGCTGCTAATGTGACGAATGTTGCAAGAGTAGATTCAAATAAATGGATAAATCCCTAAAATAGCAAAGAAGATTACTGTGCCAATTCCAGAGATGATGCCCATTCTTCTTCTGTTATTATCAAGGATAGGTAAGTAAAATATACCCATAAATGTAAAATACACTTAAATTTTAATTTACCGGTACTTTAGGCTTAAATTTTGCCTCTATTTCCATTTTTGATTTTCCTACTGTCTCGGGCAGGGCAAATATTACAAAAATCGTAGCAGCTACTGAAATAATGCTATAAAAGTACATGGAGATAACAGGGCCAAGCTTTTCAAGAGATGGGTATAAATAAAGTGTACTAAAATTAAAGAGGCCACAAAAACAAGTTGTGACTGGTCCCAAGAAGTGGACGTATCTTGTTGGATAGAGTTCTCCCATCATCGACCAAGGTAAGTTAACAAAACCAAATGTTCCTAGAGCCTGAAATAAAAATACGAATTTTAATATTAATCCTGATAAATTTTAAGTTACAGGTTATACATTTTTTTTGTGCACTAAATCGTAAATTTTCGAATACTAAAAATTGGAAAAGTTTCTTATTACCACAAATATTAAAATGGCGACTAATGGAATCCAGGAGAGTTTGCTCCCCGATAAAAATTGATTGTAGACTCCGAGGGTTGTGATAGAAATCGTCATTCCACATCCCGAGATAATAGAAGTTTTTCTTCGTCCCAATCTACAATTCCAAATAGGAGACCATGAAAAATATTCTATGAAAATTCTGTACTCTCAAACTGAAGTAACTGCCTTTAATAACTCTTACCTCGAGCTGCTCAAAATTTGTGCCAGCTCACCACAAATTTGAAGGATTCCAAGCACCACAGTCACCAAAAAAGGATCCTGAGTGACTCCAGCTTTCGATACTATATCCACAGCATAAGCACTAATTACATAGATGCCACAAAATTGTTGAAAGAAAAAAAAGCTATTAAGGATCAGAAATGGCTTCCAGACTTCAGGAATTTTCATGATTGTAAGAAACAATTGTATCTTCAAGCGGCATTTTTGGAAAAGTGATTTACTTGTAGGCTTTTGAGTCAATTCTTCGTTATTGATGTCAACATTAACAAATTCATACGTATTGCTTTTCCTCGTAGAATCTTCTTCTCCCACAGTATCATTTTTGTCGTATTTGCACTGGCTGTATGCAACCATATTAGCAAATTCAGTCTGAAATTTCGGTGTCTCTGCTTTTAACCCACGAAGACGAAGGAGTGATTGTTTAGCTTTTTCCTCTTGATTTTGGATCAAGAGCCATCTGGGACTTTCTGGAAGAAAAACAGATGTTGATAAGGCTGATACCACTGAAGTGAAGACGGCACATGCAGCCACAATTCGCCACTTTCCCTAAATTAAATCACAATCACTAAATTAGTGAATTATAGTTTCTGTACTGAATTTTCAATGATATATGTCAGGAATACCAACCTCGATCATATATCCGAGAAAATATATCATCATTATTCCTAAGGAAATAAAAAGACTCGAGCAAGAATTGAGCATTGGTGAAAGTTCGATTGTTGTCATCTCCGATATGTAAGCTACTCCTGGAACTGTGCACAACCCCATTGCAAATCCTAAAAATGGATGAAAGACAATCAGTTTCGGCTCGAGTTTCGATTTGTCTCGTTAGAAATCTAAATTTAATTACCTGCAACTACTCTGCCTATTAATAATTGAGGGATATTGTAGCTAGAAGCAATGAGTGTCCAACCAGCTACGTTTACTAAACTTCCGATCGAAATTGCTACTCTTCTTCCAAAAGTCATGGTGTAGATGCTAGTTAGGCAACCGACCAACATAAATATTGATGGGATTGATGCTGTAAAATTATAATTCCTTGTGAGCGAGTTCCTTTTTTTTGAGTGAGATTACTAGCCGGAAGCTCTTACCAAATAAGGTCGGCTCCTGATCTTCTAGAAAAATATCCTTCGAGTCCTTCAAGTAGGGAAGGGCAATAGCTGAATATCCGACAGTCATTCCTGTTGGCACTAAATTAATAAGAGCCAGAATGCTGAAAACAATCTGTAACACAAACAGGAAATTATTATAATACATGATTATCAACGGTTGAAGAAGATAAAATAACCCAGTTGGCAAACAATTTAAAGAAGTTTCTAGAACGTCCTAAAAACGTCTAATGTTTCAAAACGTTTTGAGGACGTATTTGGAACATTGGACAATTTTTGGTCTGACATAGGACGTTTTTAGGACGTACCAAAAACTTCTTTAAATGTTTTTCCCACGGGGAAGCTCAATTAATTGTTTTTAAAAGAATCATCGACGTAGAAAAATTTTTACCTCTTCATTTTGCTGTATTAAAATGAATGGATACAAACATTGAATTGTAAACAAAACTATAATCATATTCTCGTTTAGATATGAAAGGATATTAGATTAAAGGGGTAAATATTGTCATTGATAATGATCGTCTAGAAAATATATTTTACAATTCTTGCAAGAGTTACCGCATAATCTTTAAGCAAATTTAACTTCAATTTGAAACAGATAATCCGCTTTTTGTGTACCTTCGAAGTTATATTTGCAGAATTGAAACAAATATTTACAACTTGGATAAGATTACACCATCATATTATATCTTTACACAATTTTTAGTAAAAATATGACAATAATATATACCTGGAATACAGTTTCCCTTTCGACGCGAAATATTCCGACCATCTTCTTTCCTCTCGTGCAACTGTCTGGTTATATAGTTAAGTGAATGCGAACCTGTTTTATTCACATGTATTATATTTTCAGATAAATACTCGTGATCTTCCTTGTTTTATCTTCCACCATGCAAGTATGTAACAATAATTGCTTACTCCTTAATTCCAGAGGTAACAAGCGTTTTATTGGCCCATAGGAATTACTTTGAACATTTCTGCTCATGAGAGTTTATGTTGTATTAATTATTATACTAGAGTTAATACAAGCAAAGCTGGTAACGGACTGGTAAACTCCAAGGAGATACTTTTAAAATCCGACACGCTTGCCGGAATGCCGGCTATCACTCGTGACTACATACATAAAACATAGGTCATAGTTGCTTAATTGTATGTACTTTAAACGCATGCGCCACAAAAAAAATTATCTTTCTTTGAAACATATATACACATCATATCAATGTATGCACAGAATTAGACTATTTTGTAAACCCTATTCTAGAATAATAACAGTATATTTGCATGAAACAGTAAAGGTACAACAAACACAAAATTACGTTTTGAAACTAGCTTCAATCTCAGCCTTTGATTTTCCTCTCGTTTCCGGCAAAACGAGAACAATAAAAAGTGTAGTTACAGCAGCGACTGCGGAGTAGAAATAAAGAGTAGCGGGAAAATTTTCCTTTACCAATGTAGGATAAATTTGGATGGAGGCAAAATTGTAGAGTCCTTGACCAAAAGTCGTCAGAGGTCCTAGGATATTTATAAACTTTGTGGGATAAAGTTCCCCTATCATTGCCCAAGGCAAATTTCCTATTCCTATGCTTCCCATTATCTGCAAGGTCATGTTCTAAGTTGGTACTTGTTGTTAAAGATAAAGCAGTTGATGTTGATACAGATGTAAAACAGTAAAACAGATACAGGTTGAGTTTCAATGAAGAGTTTACTTACGACGAAGATAAGAACAGCTGCTAGTGGGACGAATGTTGCACGAGTTGATTCAAGTAAATGATTGTAAATCCCTAAAGTTGCAAGGGAGATTGCTGTGCCAATTCCGGAGATGATGCCTATTTTTCTTCTGCCGATTCTGTCGTGGTGAAGACATTTCTTTGGGTATTAGATGTTAGTCAGAATTAACTAATTTAATAAATAATTAATTAGTTTAATAAAGAATACCTGGAACTGCAGAAAACTAAAGTAATATCACTGCTCATCTGCAAGAGTCCCATCATTGTCGAAACCAAATATGGATTTTGGACAACTCCTGCCTTAGAAACGATGTCCACAGCATAAGGGACAACAACCGTCACTCCGCTGAATTCTTGCAACAGGAAGAAGGCATTCAGGATGAGAAATGGCTTCCAAACTTCCGGAATTGCGAAGATTGTTCTCAGAAATTTTATCTGCTCCCAGAATGTAGCAAAACGTGCTTTCTTCTCTTCAGACCTTGGTTCTTCTAAACTGTCTGCTTCTTTCAGATCTTTGCTTTTAAAAGTATAATCCGATTCGCTGTAAGCGATCATTGCTGTGAATTCTCTCTCAAATTTCGGGGTTCCGCTCTTCAGACCTCGCAATCTGAGAAGTGAAGTTCTGGCTGCTTCCGTTCTCTTTTTTAAGAGCAGCCATCTTGGACTTTCAGGAATGACAAGAACGGCTCCGAGGACTGAGAGAACGGGTATAATGGTTGAGATTGTCGCTGATAATTCCCAATTACCCTGCAGAAGATGATATATGTTATTGTTAATTATTTTCTTCCAGATGCTTTTAGAGAAAGCTCCCATACCTGAGTTAAAAATCCTAGTAAATATATGATTACATATCCGAAAGAAACACAGAGACATGTTCCTGCATTTAGGATTGCTCCTAAGTTCAGAGAAGAGACTTCCGAGATGTAAACTGTTGTTGGGGTCAATGCCAATCCTGTAGCAACACCTGGAACATGCATGTTGTTTAGGGAGTATTGGCATTATGTTATGTTGTTGTTTTTCCTTATGTTCAACATTATGATGATTTAAAGGAAACCAACCCTGGATTAGTCTCCCAACCAGCAATTGAACTGAACTGTAACTTGAAGCAATGATAATCCAGCTCATGGCGAAAAAACTGCTACCAACAGAAATAGCAAATCGTCTTCCATTCCTCATTGTTAGGATACCAATCATGCAACCAATTGGCATTGTTGTCGAAGGAACTGAAGCTAAAGATATTCATATTTGCTTATCGAGTTGGGAAATGTGTCCTAGAGTTTTCAAAGTTTACCGAAGAGCGCTGCTGTCTCTGTACTTAGTTTAAAATCGAAATCATCGCTTGTCAAGTTTGGCAAAGCAACAGAAGGGTATGCTATTCCCATCCCTGGTCCCACCAATGCCAGGCCAGCTATTGTCGCATAAAGAAGCTGAAAAGATCATTCAGAATTCCGTATCAAGAATTGAATTTATACAATCGAATCGAATCGAATCGATATCGTTCAGGGTATCTACTGACTCAACCGATTCAAATTCCAGGCTTTTTCCCGGTTTTTCAAGGCTAAATCCCTGATTTTACAGGAAAGTAAAAACCACAAGATTCTATTTTTTTAATTCCCTGAAATTTCCCTGACTTTTCCTTAACTTTTAGACACTTTCACTTTAATTCTTTTGAAATTTAAAATCACTTCACAACATTTTAAAAATTTGTAAAAATCTCTCGCATTTACAACAACTTTTGAAAAGATTTCTTAAAATTCATTGAAATTTCTTGAAATTCCTAGAAATATCTTAAAATTCCACGAAATCCCTTTAAATTTGTTAATATTTCATAGGATACCTTCAATTTTCACGAATCTTTTTAAAATTCCTGAAAATCCTTTGAAATACTTTGAATTCCACGAAAAACTTCAAAATCTTTTAAGATCCTATTAAAATTTCCTGTAATCCTTCAAATTTCAATAAAAATTTTCAGAATTTCGTGAAATATTTTTTAATTCCACGAGGAATTTTAAAATCTCTTAAAATGAAGAATCATTTCTTTTAAATTTTGGAAACCTATTGAAATCCCTTAAAATTCGCTAAAATCTTTTGAAATTCTTAAAAAAAATCTTTAAATTCTACGGAAAATTTCAAAAACTTTTAAAATTCCTAAAAACCTCTTAAAATTTCCTGTCATCTTTCAAAATTTCATAAAACATTTTCAGAATTTCGTGAAATATTTTTAAATTCCACGAGGAATTTTAAAATGAACAAAAATTTCTTTAAATTATTGAAAACTTATTGAAATCCCTTAAAATTCGCTGAAACCTTTCGAATTCCACTAGAATATTAAAAATTCCATGAAATCATTTAGAATTATTATACAAAATATTTAAAAAATCATAACAATCTAGTGACCTTCTGTAAAATTCCCTAATGTGCATTAAAATCCCTATAGAAAAATTCTTGAAATAAAAGATCTCACAAAATCTTTTAAAACTGAAAAATGACTTGAAATTTTTTTAATTCTATGAGGACTATTAAAATTTCTTAAAATCTCAAAATTACATGCAATTTTTACAAAAATTTTTAAAATATCACGAAAAACTTTAAAATCCCTTAAATACATAAAAATCTTTTTAAATTTTCTAAAACTTTTCAAAATTCCCTAAAATTCCACAAAATCTTCATAAATTCATAAAAAATCTCATGAAAACATTTAAGATTCCATGAGGAACATTAAAATCCCTTAAAATCACTTTGAAAAATCAAAATTTCTTAAAATTTTGACAAGCTTTTCGAAGCCCTTTAAAATTCCTTAGAATTCCTTACAAATTCTTTGAATTCCCTAATCTTCCTTAAAAATCTCTTCAAATCCTTTATAATTATTGAAAATATCTTGAATTCATTAAAAACCTAGAGAATCTCAGAGAATACCTGGAAATTATTTATAATCCTTCGGAATCTTTCTAAATTTTCTAAAATTTGTTAAATAAATTATAAAAGTTATATGTGTAATACTGCAAGTATTTAAAATTACAAAATATGAAACAATAAAACTGAAGTTTATTAACTTATTTCTTTGGTAGACATTATTTGCTATGACAGAAAACAAAAATAATTTATAAAAGTAGGTTCTTGAAAAGAATTCCAGGATTAAAAAAAATTCCAGGCGTATTCCCGGTTTTTCCCGGTAGTAGACACCCTGTCCGTTTTCTTGATGAAAACATACCTGAAAATTGGTTTCTCTCTTTGGAAACATTCGAAGGTTCAACATTTGAGAAAATCGTAAAATTCTCAGGGTGCATTCGTCCAAAAAATAAATCCCGGAGAAATTGAAGCTGACTGTAATCCGAAGCCAGAATATTAGCGAAATGGGGACACAATTCCAGCTTATGGTGTTCATATTTCACAGGAAACCTTATGTGCGAAATATTATCTTTATCTGAATATATAATCGAGATTAATTAAGTCATTGTCTGATAAATTGTTACGCTTTCATTATGGACGTTATCACTGATAAACGGTTGCTTAGTGCAATTGAATTATTTATTTCAAAGACGAATATACAAGAATATAGAGAGGAAGAATTTTAGAGGGGAAAGATTTATTGTTAATGTCAATATTTTTCAATTAATTCTCAATGTTATCAAGGCAGTGACAACAGAAAGTGAGAAATTATGAAACCATTCGCCTAACAATGATACAGAAAAAACATTCCTTTCGTTCTTTAATTATGAGCATTTTCCATGCATCTGGCTCGTGAAACAGGTTTTCATTTAAGGTCAAGGAGATTCTTACGTATCATTTGAAGGTCGCCATTGATGCTCAGAATTCCCATTACTGTAGGTCAATTTACGACCGGAGTTATGACTCTGGTTCCTTTTTTAAGCCTACCTCAATGTATTCTTTTTTTGGTAAAGATACATTCCTCAACAATAGAATTTATATACAATTTTTGCAATCCTCTTAAGCCAGCACGTGCTCTCTTGTTATACGTTGTCAATCTGCTTAAGATTTTTTTATTTATTGTCACACGTGTGACAATAAATAAAATCTTTTAGACAACAGCTGTTCTTCGACCTTCCTTTTGTTATCTCTCTGTTTTTAATTTTTGGTTGTGTAATTGTTGATGCATCTACTTATGTCGCGGTTTTAAACCGCGATGTAAATATTCTTTGAAGGTTTCTAGTTAATTATTGTATAATATATGGTTTGGGTCGTATATAATTAATTTAAAAAGTATTCTAATGGTTTTTTAAAATTTTAAGTTTTAATTTTAGTAATTTATTTAGTAATTAATAATTGATAGATTTTGATTCGGTAATTAATATAAAATATTAGAATTATTAATAATATTAGTAATTTTTAAAGTATTTAGTAATTAAATTTAAACTAAATTAAATAACTTGTGAAGCTTGGAACTAAGTTTAGAAATGAAATCAACAACAAAGGAAGAAAAATTTATTTTGCGAAATTAAGAATGATGCAGACTGACGTTTTCTTTGTTACTCTCTCTCTCTTCTCTTATCGCTGATTCAATAGAGCTATGAATCTTGAAATTTGTTATCTTTACAGTGCATATAGACAATTTTATCAAAATTAATCTCTTTTTTATATTACAAAATGAATTTCAATGCTTTTTTTAATGCAATGAATTCTTTTTGTTGCTTCTCGGTTCTATTTTGGTATAAATTAATATAAATTATTATAATTCTAATAATAATGATTATAATATAATTATTAATATATAATTATTATAAATTATAAATTATAAATTTCCGAAAACTTTTATGAATTATTTTAGGTCAAGTTAGGGAGGAACTTAGTTCGCTATAGAATTTTAATCTAATTTATAAATATTTTAGTTTATTTTTAAAATATACTTTTAAATTTTCGTATTAAAAACCAAAAAAATAAAAAAAAATAAATTTTGTTTAAAAATTTTTTTTTAGTTAGTGAGTCTGATTCATGATTTCCCGCCTTTTTTCCGCGAATTTGCGCGCGAAATTTAAAGCGCGATTTCTGCAAAACTTTGATAACAGCCAAGAATTATAAATACAACTGGAAAAATACATCGATAAACGCAACTTTCAGTCTCGTTAAAAGAAGAACGTTAGAACTCGAAGTCCCTACAACGAAGTGAAAATCGTGCGTTCGTTCAGTCGATAACGAGACTCGGTTTAGTTCACTCGAAAGTCTAGAAAATTTCTACGCGGGTGGATACACCATGAATCAAATTTCATTTTGACAAAAAACACATCAAAAGCTCAAACTTATCAAAAAAATATTTAAAAAAAAATATCATCAAAAATTTCATGCTAGTAATAAATAAATAAAAAGTGGTTTTCAAAAATATTAGCATAATTCAAAAACGCATCCAGACTGGAGCTTTAAAATAAATAATTAAATAAAATTTAAAAAATAAATAAATAAAAATATTGTGAATTTGAGTGGATAGAAATTAATTTTAAATTAATTATCATTATTATTTATCAGAGTAAATTATATGAAAAAAAATTGATTTGCAATAAACGATCTGAATGAAATAGTCGAAGGACATCGTTTATTGCAAAATGAACAAAGACTCGCGGTTTAATACAACACAAAAATAGAAATATCAACATGTGGATCATGAGATTTGATGCGGTAATTAGGATTGTATTTTATCATTCATGATAAGAAAATATCAAGACGTCTAAGAGAGACATTTTACTCGTTTGTGTTCCAGGCGTTGTTTTAACAAAGATAACAAAATTCTAGTGCAAAAAAAAAAGTGCAATAAATTTTGCTGGTAGCAATAAACAAATAAAAGATTGTATTTGAGTTGAAAATGGTCCATTATTTCGTGAGAATTCTCTTGTAAGGCACAAAATTCCAGATGTTAATCTGTTTCGTTTTTCCCTTCGATGAGATTCTGGTTCTGACCGACGAAGTGAAAGTTTTTTCTCGAGTCTTTTGTGGTCAAGAAAAGTGAAGGTATAACATAAATCATGATGAATGAACCGACTGATCCAGTGGAAGTCAAGGCAAGTTGCATTTTGCCGAAAAAACTGTGAAAATGGTGCAAAATTGTCTACTGCAATTTTTAATAATAAATGATAACTAATTAATTGTAATTAATTAACTAAATAATTAATTGACGCCACCTGTAGTCTACTTGGGATTATAATTGGTCTCGCTTAATTGGGTTTAATTCAGCCTTGTCACAGATCCACTTCTGCCCTTTATCGAATTGTTTACACAATTTTTTTTTGGAAAATATTCTTTTTGGAATAATGAAATAATTATTTTTTTAATTGTAGGTGGAACCTGACTTGGAATTCAAACGGCGATGTGACCGCAAAGCAACAATTTACCAGGTAATTAATAATAAATAAATAAATAATTTAATTAATTAATTAATTATGTTTACTTGCAGTTTCAGCTTTTTTTAGTCCAACAAAATTTGTTCCTTCGACTCGAAATTTAGAAAAAATAAAAAAACTGCCGGTTCGATAAAAAATCCGACCTTTATAGCATTTTTTAGTCACGTGATGATTCGTAAAAAAGATTTATGGTATTTTTTCCGAGGAATTTGAAAATACCTGTTTTACTCATTCCAGATAATTAATTTTTAAAACCTCGCTACTTTAATTTTATGGTATTTTATTTACTGTAATCGGTTTATTGGATCTGAAATTATTGAAATTCTGTAGATGAATTTAAACTAAATTGCTTTTAATTTTCGATTTCGATTATTAGCGTCGAAAGAATAAAGCTACTGTTCATTTCTAATTATGATAATTGCTCTTTGATTTGCATTTAATTAGTGTATTTTTATGTCAGAAGATGAGTGCAGTAATTATCGTTAAGGTTTATTTAAGAACTTTACTTTGGTAATTTTTAAGAAATTTTATAATAACTAAACATTTTTTAAATAACAAATTACTGAATTTTTTTAATTAAAAGAAGGCGAAATCATTCATAATATGATATAATGTTTCCTTTAGTTGCTTGTTAGTCAATGGAAAATGGTTTGCGATGATTTGAAATTTATTGCCGCATCAATTTGTTTGTCAGTCGATATCATACATTGACTCATAATTATACATGTTTATGGACGATTATTAGTGATTGAATAGTAATTATTTTTATTTTAATCAAAATTATTACAGTCTTCGAAAATTAAGATTTGAATCATTTGATTGTCAACGATTATTATTTGTATCATTATTTCTTTTTAATATGTCTGCTGTAAAATTTAAGAAAAAAATATCTAATTAAACCTGCAAAAATATTTTTCAAGAAATTACAAAAGAAATCGAGATAATTACTTCCTTAATCTTTCCTCATATTGCAATTTCAATTTGTTTCAAAATATTCCGTCCAGATTGACAATATTGCGAAATTTTTGACATCATTCAGGATAAACGGGAAATAAATTCAAGCGCGTGCAGAAATTTCGATTTATGATTTTACACATTTTATTTATTCTTTTTTTTTTAATAAAGAACAGAAGAATAAAAATTTAATATAATATTACAGTGTCTTGTATTTCAAAATATACCAACCCAAGCTAACGTATTATATAATTTAAATTTTTTAATTAAAAAAAAAATCAAAAATAAATAGAATATAATATGAAATAAGAGATGGTTGCATAAATATTACGATAAGCGATAGTGATTAGAATTATGCAATAAGAAGCACGTGTTTGATTGGATTTCTTACGATGTCGTTGACATTGCAGACTCCTACTTTCCATAAATTACTATTCATAATCTTGTTATTTTTGCAGCTGGTGGGTCGTTGGAATTTTATGATTAGTGAATCTGCATTATTTGATACGATATGCTGACCTTGGGTGACATGAAATAATTTTAGTTACAGATGTGCTTTTTAGCAAATTTGGTAATTTTGGGACCGTCTATGGGCTTTGGATACAGCGCCGTTGCCTTACCATCACTTCAGTCACCAAACAGTGAATTAAACATAGACGAATACCAAGCTTCATGGATAGGTTCGTATTTATTTTAATTCCCTATAAAATTAACGAATTTAACAAAAAAAATTTCAAAATGCAAAGAACTAAGTCTGTGATCTAACGTGCCACTGACTAGGGTTCGAATCCCAGCTCGGAGGATTTTTTTTCTCGATTTTTTTCGTTTTTCTGACACGAGACTTATTTCTAGTTAGTTTTAAGTTAATTATAATTACAACTGGACATAATTTGTAATTATTCTAGCGAAAGCTGCGGATTTAAATTAATTCCGAATCAATCCGAATCTTTCCGGAATTTGTATCCGAAACGAACAGTTTCATTCTGATCTTATCCGAAAGAAGTTTTATATCGAAATTAATCCGAAACGTATTCAGAAATAGTCCGAACCTTTAATCCAAATGAATCCGCCAATCCGAATTAATCATAGCTAATCCGAATGAATGCGGTTAATTAGGACTTTCAGTCTGAATTAATCCAGTCTATCCGAATGATTCTGAAAAATTCGGATTCATTCAGATTGAAATTTCGGATTAATTCTGATTAATTCTGATTGGCGGATTTACTCGGATTAGATCGGAATGAAGCTGTTTGGTTCTGATACAAATTCTGAAATGATTCGGAAACTTTCGGATTGATTCGGAATGAATTTCAATCCGGTTTCGCTAGGGTACTGACAATCTTCAATTAATTTGCAGCCAGCTCAGCAGCTTTCGCGATTCCCTTTGGCTGCCTGATCACAAGTTTCGTCCTGAGAAGAGGCAGGAAATCCTCATTTCTAATTATCTCTGCAGTCTCATTGGTCGGCTGGCTGACTATTTTCCTTTCTGCCAATGTGGAGCAAATAATCATAGGAAGGATTTTGTCTGGACTTGCTACTGGATTAGGAGCAGTTCCGACAACAATTTATGCCTCGGAAGTTGCTGCACCTGAATGGAGAAGCACTGTTGTCACCTGGACCAGTATTTCAATTGCTGCCGGTGTCCTCTTGGTCTACATTTTTGGATTTATATTCCCGGTACTTTAAATCTCATCTGAATATTTAATATACCCAAAGTCACTCCTTTTGCACGTTTTCTATAAGTTTACATTGTTCATGGCGATAAAGCTGATCCGCCATTGGTCAAAGTTGACGCATGCGTCGAGAAGTAAACTCTACTGCGCATGAACCGAAATTTCAGCGAATGGCGGTTCGCCATGAATAATAGAATATTATAGAAACGGTGCGCACTCTTGAATATTTAATTTTCTGATTTGAATTTTTTTTTTAGGATAGCTGGAGAATAGTGGCTCTCTTGTGTGCCATTTTCCCCCTAGTTTCGTTTTGCCTCACTTTAATCTTCATGCCAGAATCGCCAGTTTGGCTTCGTGAAAGGGGAAGAATACCCGAGGCTGCAAAAATTTTAAGAAAATTCCGGGGGGTTCCGGAAGAAGGGGAACTCCCTGCAGCAGTCGAAGCTGAACTTCAGGTATGCAGAAAGATTCAGAGGGATTCAAGTTCTGTCCATAAAATGACAGAAAATATATTTAATTTTGAAATTTATGGTGTAAGTGAGAACAGGGTTTTAGTGCCCTTTTTTCGTTATTAGTCAGGGTACTAAAGCCCTGTTCTCGCTTACATTATAAATTTTTTAATTAAATAAAATTCAAGTATTGGAACAAAATTCACAACATGCACTGATATATTTTTTGCCATTTTCAAATTTTTTAATTAGAACTTTTCTTTAGTTAGAAATCAGAAGGCGGAAAAAATATTTATAGTTCAACCGGTGAATAGTGACGTCATAATTTAAAATTGGGCTTTAAAAGAAACAATTATTATTATTATTATTATTATTATTATTAATTATTTTATTTTGTAATGTAAGTGAGAACGGGGTTTTAGTGCCCTCGCTCCTTCATTAGCCAGGGTTCTAAAACCCTGTTCTCGCTTACATTACAAATTGTTAATTAATTAATATCACAGTATTGGAGCAAAATACAAACTTTAAGGCCATGTAAGACTTACCCGATCCCTACCTTACCGACATTTTTTTCCCTGCAACGATACTTCTGCATTTATTGAGATATCAAATTGAAAATTTCTAAAATTAAAGAAAATATCCTAAGGAATGTTTATTTGGTCTTAAATTTATGTAAAAATAAAAAAAAATTAATTTTCTAAATAATAAAATTATTTACTAAATTTTTTTTTTTATAATAAAAGTAGAAGTATCGTTGCAGGGAAAAAAATGTCGGTAAAGTAGGGATAGTTTAAAATTGGTTTTTAAGTAAAATACAAAATTATTATTATTATTACTATTATTAATATTATTATTATAACACACTCGGAAAATGCGGATTCCAAGTGTCTAAAAATTTTTCACCAATCCTTGAAAAAAAAATTATTATTAATATTATTTATTTTTAATTTAATGTAAGTGAGAGCAGGGTTTTAGTGCCCTCGTTTCGTTATCAACCAGGGCACTAAAACCCTGTTCTCGCTTACATAAAAACTTGTAAGACTAATTAAAATTCCATTTTTATCAGTATTATTAGTATTACCCTATGTTTACTTATTACTGCCCTAGAATGAATTAACCCTTCGCTGCCACACCTTTCTGGGGTAAACTGGACCCCAGTGAGCAAAATGTTATTATGAAGAAACTATTCAATATTTATGGCTGAAAATTTTTTTGTATAATGTTTAGTAAGTAATTTAATCATTTATATAGGCAGATTATTCAATTATAGAAATCTTGTATTTAAAAGAAAAAAATAATGACTGGGGCAATAATGAGCCCAGTGTGTCAGCTAAGGGTTAATATATGAATTCGTCAATTAATATGAAAAAATTTTAAATAAATTCTGACAATTTTTCATATCTCCAGATAAAACATCAGCACAAGAAGAGGAACCTGCTGAAGCACCTTCTTCGCCGCTCATCCCTGATCCCATTCTTCATCTTGCTGAGCTACTTCTTCTTCCAGCAGTTTGCTGGTATCTTCGCGGTGGTCTATTACGCAGTACAAATTTCCAAAGACTCGGGAATTACGATAGATGATCACGTGGGTGCTATTCTTATTGGGATAATGCGTCTGATAGGTGCACTTCTCCTCGCCTGGGGTTCGCGACGTTTTGGAAGGCGACCGCTCTCAATAGCTTCCGGCGCAGGGATGACTCTCTCCATTGGTTCTCTCTCCCTCTACCTTTTTCTCAAAGAGCGCGGTCACGTGGGAGAAGGAGGCATGCTTCCAGTGATGTGTCTCATGACTTACATATTCATGAGCACTCTTGGCTTCCTGGTCCTACCTTTCGCCATGTTGGGCGAGCTTTACCCGTCCAAGGTCAAGGACGTCCTCTCCGGAATGACCACCTGTATCGCTTACATCTTCAGTTTCGTTACCGTCAAAGCCTATCCCGATATGCTCAAAGTTATAGGAAAAGAGGGCATATTTTTATTCTACGCTCTTATATCACTAATTGGCACTTTCTTCGTGATGATTTTCCTGCCGGAAACCAAGGGCAAGACCCTTGCGGAAATAGAGAATTTTTACGTGAAGAAGAAAAAGTTGGCCAGCGAAGAAAGCGGCAAGAAGATGCTGCCTTCGGGAAGTTGAGAAATTTACCAATAAAAGAAATTAGCAACTTAAGGACGAACAATGATTATGATTTTTTTAAAGTAAAATTAACAATTAGAATAAACGGATTACTTCCAAAGACTGTTGTGAAATAAAATTTTCTACTAAAACGAGCACTGCTTATTGTTATTGAAGTATCTTGTAGAGGTCTAAAAGAGAAATGTTCTTAGAGGTCTAAAGGTTGAAGGAAAAGAGTATAATTATCTCGAATCTGTTTCATTATTAAAATCTTAAATAATAAGTTAACAAGTGTTTTAACAGTCGCAATAATTAAATAACAAACACAAACTACACAGTACACATCATTCTGCATTGATGATGAACCAGAAGAGGAAGAAACACAGGATTCAGATTGCACCTCTTCTGGTAATTGTGTAAAATTTTCGCTAACAATTGATGAGTCTAGGGGGATGAAATATGATTCCTTAAAGCTAATGATTGACAATAAATAGTACATGATTCTGGATTTACACACCGAAGCTGCCCTCCAATAGGAAGAACCAACAACTTCATGATTTTAAAATGTAATATCTTTGCTACATATTGCTTTTGTCCACTTCCTTACTCGACAATTCGAAAAACCAAATCCCGAGAATTAGCGTCAGAAAATTGGCAATTTTTCTAGTTCCCGCGAGTCCTGAGGAAAACAAAGAGTCTCTGAAGAAAAAGAGAGTACTCCCGTGTCGAGAGACAATCACTTTGCTACCTTACAAATCTAGTAATGTCAGTGAAGCTCTTGGGCGTCCGAGTACGGTGATCTTTAAGTTTAATTATAGCTCTTCACATTCCCAGTGAAGAGGCAGTCTGATCTATCGCCTCACGAATTTGAAGCTGTAGGATCTTTCCGGAAGTGCGAGACTGCCAATCGGCACTTTGTATGTCTCCTTTTCGACTGGAAGTATCGTGAAGTTCTTCAGCACTGTTGCAACTGTCGAAAAACTCAGGAACATCACCATCTTGTATCCCATGCAGGACCTTCGACCTCCTCCGAAGGGCAGGAAGTGTTCCGGCTTGAGCAAAGTGTTCTTCCGGACGAACCTTTCCGGCATGAACTCATGAGGTGCCGTCCACAGCTTTTCGGACATGTTGAGGTCGTAGTTGTTCAGGAAGATAAAGGTGTCTTTCTCTACTCTGAAACCTGGAGAAGAAGGAGTTGGTCAGTGGTTTGCTGATAAACAGAGCAAAACAGAGCAGAACAAAACAAAACAGAAGAGAACAAAACAAAACAAAAGAATACTAACCACCAATCGAGCTGTCCTGGCTAGCAACATGTGGAACAATAGGGCTAGCAATCATCCTAATCGCTTCCCAGATGATGGCTTCTGTGTAAGGCATCCTCTTCCTAAGTTCCATGCCAACAGTGTTGCCGTAAACCTCCACCCGGTCAATTTCCTCCTGCGCCCTCTGCTGAACATGCAACCTGGTAACCAGGAATCCGAAGATCTTGACCAGGAAGTTACCAACAGCCGAGTGTCCTCCAATGATGTCCTCGAGAGCAAACAACCCGGTGTCCCAGGACATCTTGGGTTCGGAATCAGTCTTGATGTGGTTAATCAAGCAGTCAACATAGTCCTCCTCTGGAATTGGCATTTTCCAAGTTGTGAAGCGATCTCCAATCACACTCTCTTCAACAAACTCCCTGATCTTGTGACTCCACTGGGACATTCTGGCCATGTTCCTCTGGTGCAGAGGCATCAAGAACGGCATGAAATCAGCTGCGTAGCCTTGGTTGATTTCATAAAAGACCTTGTCGAAGTTTTGTATCATGTCGGTGAAGGCTTCATGGTCGAAGTCGAAGTTTTTTGAGCAGAAGTAGGTCATGAAGATGTTGGCACAGGTGTGGAGTATCACAGGTTTTGCTTCGAGGCTGCTTCCAGACTTCTCGGAGAGGTGGTCCACCAGAGTTTCCAGGTCTGCGGCGATGATGCTGTTGAGCTGGTCGTACTTTGGTGTGATTGGGTGTGGGAAGGTGTGAGGCTTCAGCATCTCTCGTCGAGATTTTTGCACCTCAGACCAGTCGGAGAAAGCTAGAGCTGCAACAGAAAGGAAGAGAACTATTAGTGGGAGGTTCCCAGAGATAGAAGGAAGAACATTTTTTTGCGAGACGAGGACATATGTTTAACACCGGGTACGACAAGTTGGTGAAAAGTGAGACGAGTCTTCTCGCCTTTCAGCAACCTGTCTTTCTCCTTCCTAGACATTCTCGTCAAATATGAAAATCATAATAATTCCGATTCGAGCCACGCGGAAATGCAAGGCCGAGGAATCCACTTTCTGCCAAGTTTGCAGAAAGTGGATTCCTCGACCAGTTGCGCGCGACACCGAAATAACAAAACCGAACATCACGTGCTGTGTCTTACGCCAAAGGACTCTAGGAAGAAGTGATTATGGGCATGTTACGATTTTATTACTCGAGTCGGAAACCGGTTTCGAGTTGGGAGGAAAGACAAAAAATGAAGGAATCATCAGCATGTGCCCCAGACTCTCATGTGGCGTAACGAAAGCAAGGTCATTAACACAAGGCGTGGTTCGCACAACCTTAACCTTAATGATGGATTGTGATTAATTCTGATCTTGAAAATGAGAGGGAATTGGTCTGCGAGTCATAAAACTTGATTGGATTCACTAACTGCAAACGAGAAATTTGAAAAGTTGTCTTTTATCATCGACGTTGCTAAAGTTGTTGAATTTCATTGTTGAATTTAATTGTTTCTAAATGTTTTCCGAATGCTTCAGACTGTTTTCATCAAACAAACAAAACCGCACAGTAGTTTCCCTCGGATTCTAAGATTGCAACAAACTACAAATGGTTCCAAGAACGACAAACAACAGTTGCGGATATAAAACAAAACCGAACTGGTTTCCGTCCAATCTTGCTAATAAAACCACAATAGGCAAGATGAGAAACTTACAGTTTTCCTTGTTCCCGGAGAAGAGGAGGTGATATCTGGTGAAATTGGGCCGGGAATCGAAATGTTGGCCCTTGGTGAAAAGCACCTCCTTGATGTTCTCGAGTCCATTGACGACAACGCAGGGCACAGATCCCATCTGCATTTTGATCACCTGGCTCTGGTAAACTTTTGCCAAATCCGCAAATGCCTTGTAGGGCACATCGTACTTCCCCAAAAGGTGGAGAGATCCCAAAATGGGCCAGGGTTTTGGGCCAGGGGGTTCCGGCATAATGGACTCTTCACTGTCACAAATCCTCTTCCTCTTCTTTGATCTCAACTGGTCCACTATGATGAGGATCAGAGCGATACCGGAAATCGCTAGAAGAATGCAGGTAGTGCTTCCAAATAATATCGGCGACATATTGTCCACTTTTTGAAAAATGCAATTCGACTGTTTTAACTTGTTTGCAAAAAGACACTCGTCGTTATCAACTTCCGCACTTGTATTCCGATATCAACGTCAACCCCTTCACCGGTTCAAACTGTCAAATCCGCGAGGTATCGGTTTGTCTGTCTGCCCGTGAACCGTTTGTCGATTTGACTCGGTCTGTGGGATAGGATGGTTGTCGGCTATCTTATATAGCGGCGTAATGTAGTCAGCACATTTACGTCGTTGCTCACCCCATACATATGGAACCGGGCAGGATGATCGAGAGTACCCCAGGAGACGAATTTCAAAAATCTGGGGTGGGGGAAAGGGACTCATGTGGTGAATGCAAGAGAGATTGAGAGATGCAGTTTGGAGGGGAGGAGGGCCGTTGATAGGAGGAGCTGGAGCAGAAGGGTCCCTCCAGGTAGAAGTGGAATAAGGGACTTATTCCTCTCTCTGCGTTCGCTCTTATGAGTCTAGAATCTCAAATTGTCATCTCTAATTTTGGCCCTAATGCACTTTTTTCGACATGGATCCTCCTTATCAAGTTCTTGGTTTATTTTATTATTTGGAAACACTTTTTCAGATTTTTGCTGAGGCTCTGTTAGTAATTTGCTCATTTTTAGAGATTTGGGTAGGGTTTCAGTTTTAAGTAGATGAGAATCATCCTCATTATTTTTATTTTTATTATTATTATTATTATTCTTACAGAGGTGAATAGAAAATTGTTTTTGAATAACAGTGACTTGAATTTGCAAGAAAAATTCGATTAATAGTAACTTATAATAAAATTATTAAAAAGAAACGCTGAAAAGTCAAAAATTAAAAAAAAGGGAAGAGCAAATTTAAAAATATTATTTTTTCCTTTATTAGTTACGTAAAAGAAATTAAATAATATTTAGAACTCAGACTGAAAATTTTGTTACCGGTGTTGTTATCACTATTGTTATTATTATTATTATTATTATCACTATTATTATTATTATTATTGTTATTATTATTATTATTATAATACTGAATACACTTAAGAATTTTGCGAACTTTGTTTATATTCTAAAATTAAATGTTTTCCCTTGAAGATTTAGGCACATTAGAATATTATGATATGAATAATAAAGCGATTTATAAATTTTGATGAAATTATTAGATACATTGAATTTTTATTTCCGTTAACTAATTTAAATATATTATAATTCGAAAAGCAATAATTTAAATACTCTGAAAGGTAGAATAATTCTCTTTGTTTTATTAAAAAAGTATTTTAAACAACTCCTTTTATTTTGTGGTAATTTTTATTTACGATGAACAAGGAAAAAGTTATTGAAAAACTATTGAAGAAAACGGATTTAATATTACTTTTTAATTGAAAAATTCATTTATTTTTAATTCTGGGAATTATTTTTAAAGCGACTTAAAAACTGTTTTTCACATATTTGCAAAAATATACCGGGATTATAGTAAAAAAAAAAATTGTTATATTATTTTAAATTATTAATTATAAATAATTATAAATTAAAAATTACGTAGAAAATTGCGTCTAAAGAGTGAAAAAAACTGATTTAAAAAGCGATTTTGAAAAGTTAAAATTTATTTTCAAGGATAAATTATCGAAATAAATAAAAATGGTTTTTTATACAGAAGAGAACGAGAAAAGAAGAGAAGCAGAGAAAAATTCTGAAAGGGAGGAGTGTCGCTGATAGGAGGAGTTATTACATCCCGAGTGGAAGTGGAGGGGGAAAAAGGGACTTTTTTTGTCATTGTATTTCGAGTCAGGTGTGTCGGGCTGCCCAATTTGGTCCAGAAATGCATCATTTGAAGATGGTTTCTCAAACCTGATGCTTATCCCTTTCTTCCAAAGTTTCTTCTTTTGGGTTTGGGGCTAAGACACCAAAAATCGAGGGTAATTTTTAAAGGAGAGTGAAAGGAGAAAAATTTTTTTATGGAATACCAGAAAATTGATAAAGAGTTCATAATTCCTTAATAAAATAATTATCTTTTATATTATTTATAATTTTTCTAAAAAGAAGAAATATTTGGTATCTGAAGATCTTTAAGTGTCGATAGCTGGGAGAATTTTGATTTTGTAGATACCTTGAAAAAAATCAGAATGGTACTTGTTATAAGCTCAAGATCAGTTTGAAAGGAATCTGCGCTAAACTCGTGTGTCTGACTATATGAATGGATTATGCAGACCAAGTCACTCACGATCTTGACTTTGTCCAGGTTCTTCTTAAGATATACGAGAATGTTGATTTTTTCATTAAACCACAAGATAAAAAGACTCTCATTTTTCTTCTGTTTTTGTATCCGGTGGTATACGACAGAGAAAGAACGTAATCCTAAATCAGACCTATTTTCCTATTCCTATTTTCAATTTAGATTTTATTTCATTAAAAATTCATTTATATACTCTTTATTTTCTTTGATTTCTCCTCTTGTTTCCCAAAGCTTTTTGCAAGGAATGACGTCATCAATCTGGAACTTTTTCTGAGATTTCATCATTTTTTTTTTCCCCAGAGTGGCTGTATGTCCAAATTGAGAAAAACCAAAAGAATGAGATCGATTCTTATTGGGGATATCGGGTACCAAATAAATAAGGAGTATTTTGATCTCGAAAACTCTTAAAAATGACAGGAGATCAATATTTATAGATCTGATTATCAGGTCCTAATTCTGGATGGAATTCCGATAGGAATTATACCTTACGGAATATTTTAAAGTGACTTGGAAAACTTTGCAAACATTTGGAAGTGACGGTAAAAATCTGGCCCTATGAATTTTTACTCGGAGATTACCGTTATTACTCTATAAGTTTATTTTGAACTCGAGGAAGTCCCGCTAACTTCCCAGAAATATTAACTCTCGATAACACGCGGCTCGATACTGATGAAGTAATATATACTTTCTGAGCAGTGAGAGGGAAAAACAGAGGCACACGAGATAATAAATTATTCAGTGGCCAAAAAGAGTGCAAAGCATCGCTGTTAGTTTGACCGATTCGGAAAGTTTGGAATTTTTAGGATCCTCCTGAGTAAGAACAGAATCAGGATCCAGAAGTAGGATTAATATCAGGATCTATAATTATTTCCAGAATCAGGATGAAAATCAGGATCCAGACGTATAATTTATATATTTTTTATCAGGATCTAGAACCAGGAGAAAAATCAGGATCCAGAATAAGGATCAGAATGGAAATCAGGATCCAGACTTAAGATTTCTATATTTTCTATCAGGAACTTGAATTAGGAACCTTTATCAGGATTTATAATTGAAATATCTAACAGGATCTACATACAGTATTTCTATCAGGATCCAGGATTGGTATCACAATCTTTATCTAGAATTAATTCCAGAATCAGGATCTATACCTTTGATTTCTGTCAGAATATTTATCAGGATATAAATACTGAACTTCTATCAGGATCCAGAAGTAGGATTAATATCAGGATCTATAATTATTTCCAGAATCAGGATGAAAATCAGGATCCAGACGTATAATTTATATATTTTTTATCAGGATCTAGAACCAGGAGAAAAATCAGGATCCAGAATAAGGATCAGAATGGAAATCAGGATCCAGACTTAAGATTTCTATATTTTCTATCAGGAACTTGAATTAGGAACCTTTATCAGGATTTATAATTGAAATATCTAACAGGATCTACATACAGTATTTCTATCAGGATCCAGGATTGGTATCACAATCTTTATCTAGAATTAATTCCAGAATCAGGATCTATACCTTTGATTTCTGTCAGAATATTTATCAGGATATAAATACTGAACTTCTATCAGGATCCAGAAGTAGGATTAATATCAGGATCTATAATTATTTCCAGAATCAGGATGAAAATCAGGATCCAGACGTATAATTTATATATTTTTTATCAGGATCTAGAACCAGGAGAAAAATCAGGATCCAGAATAAGGATCAGAATGGAAATCAGGATCCAGACTTAAGATTTCTATATTTTCTATCAGGAACTTGAATTAGGAACCTTTATCAGGATTTATAATTGAAATATCTAACAGGATCTACATACAGTATTTCTATCAGGATCCAGGATTGGTATCACAATCTTTATCTAGAATTAATTCCAGAATCAGGATCTATACCTTTGATTTCTGTCAGAATATTTATCAGGATATAAATACTGAACTTCTATCAGGATCCAGAAGTAGGATTAATATCAGGATCTATAATTATTTCCAGAATCAGGATGAAAATCAGGATCCAGACGTATAATTTATATATTTTTTATCAGGATCTAGAACCAGGAGAAAAATCAGGATCCAGAATAAGGATCAGAATGGAAATCAGGATCCAGACTTAAGATTTCTATATTTTCTATCAGGAACTTGAATTAGGAACCTTTATCAGGATTTATAATTGAAATATCTAACAGGATCTACATACAGTATTTCTATCAGGATCCAGGATTGGTATCACAATCTTTATCTAGAATTAATTCCAGAATCAGGATCTATACCTTTGATTTCTGTCAGAATATTTATCAGGATATAAATACTGAACTTCTATCAGGATCCAGAAGTAGGATTAATATCAGGATCTATAATTATTTCCAGAATCAGGATGAAAATCAGGATCCAGACGTATAATTTATATATTTTTTATCAGGATCTAGAACCAGGAGAAAAATCAGGATCCAGAATAAGGATCAGAATGGAAATCAGGATCCAGACTTAAGATTTCTATATTTTCTATCAGGAACTTGAATTAGGAACCTTTATCAGGATTTATAATTGAAATATCTAACAGGATCTACATACAGTATTTCTATCAGGATCCAGGATTGGTATCACAATC
This sequence comes from Synergus umbraculus, assembly GCA_900474325.1. Taxonomy (NCBI): domain Eukaryota; kingdom Metazoa; phylum Arthropoda; class Insecta; order Hymenoptera; family Cynipidae; genus Synergus; species Synergus umbraculus. The sequence goes on along the minus strand of UCOK01014724.1, from coordinate 118 downwards.
TTTATCTAGAATTAATTCCAGAATCAGGATCTATACCTTTGATTTCTGTCAGAATATTTATCAGGATATAAATACTGAACTTCTATCAGGATCCAGAAGTAGGATTAATATCAGGATC
>UCOK01014723.1:0-24977 GCA_900474325.1 Synergus umbraculus | reverse complement strand
TATATATATATATATATATATATATAGGAACACTCCTCTTGCAAATGATGTGAAGCATTTTTAGTTTATAACGTTTTGATGCACCTTCGAAAAAGATGATACTTTACGATCTTTATGAGAGATTTCATGATTTAATTACACTCGTGATTGTAATATTTTAAAGCGTTTTAATTGTGAGATTATTTTTTAATTGATATTTATAGTAATGGTCTTACTAATTCATTTAGTAATTAGTTATTTAACTTTTTACTAATTAATAGTAAACAACTTCGCACTATGTGAATCAGTAAGAAACTACTATATTAATTAGTAAGATTTAACTAATTGAGATTGAGAGAGTGCATTTGCCAGGTTTATTTGGGATTTACTGTGAAATTGAAGTACTTTTAAACACTCTAAAAATAAAATATGCATCAATTTTCTCCATAATCATGATAAATACAAAACCGCACAAGTGAATGTATATATGGATTTCAAGCAGAATATCCAGTGAAGCATTCAGTTGAAACCAACCAAATGTTTACGTGAAACCACTGTATTTCCCCATCTCTCTGCATGTCCAGTGTAGTGTTCTATAAATTGCAATATTACATAATCGCGGTTATGTAGATCTCACAGAAAATTCGTAATTTTCAGTGCGGCATGATGTATATTTTGTGCGGACACGTGAACGTGATACATCTTTCCAAGAGCGGTATATAGCTCATGACGGCATGACCTTTCGGAAGACGTGGCAATAATAGAACGATATATACAATTACCGCGTACAATGCTAGTCATCAGCTAGGCACGGTCCACGCGCTCATTGAAAAAATAATTAGCGCGTGGGCGATGAGGTTTTTTTTTAAAGCGTAGGTTTTTCCGCGACGCACGCGGCTCTATATTGTCAAGAAAAAAATATACACAGATAATGTAGAGGGAGAAGAGAGAGAGAGAAAAAAAAGAAGAATGCTGAGAGGGAAAAAAACAACATTCAAGTGTAGACTCAGACGCAAGGTCGCGTATATCGAAAGACTAAATATTTAAAGATCGAATGCCTAATAGAAAAAATTATCTATTTACACCTACTTCATTCAGCTATTTGAGATCATCATTTTTCCCATTTCTCTTGAATAATTCCCAAAGTGCAAGATATTGTTTTCCATGTTGAGAAAAACAGGGGTAGAAGTTAATTCTCTATAGCGCAAACGGCACCACCATCGAACATCACAAAGCAACAGAGTATCACTCACAAGTGGAAACACTGATTAAAAAATGTACAAATTGAAAAAGGAAATCGTTTTGTGAAGAACGAGATTAATTCCAGTTGGTAAAATATCAAAAAACACGAGTCACGCTAGTCAGTCAGCAAATCGATAGAACGCGATTAGTATTAGCGTGTACTGCTCGTAGGGGTGCGAAGAAGTGGAGGAGATATTTCCCGACGGCTGTTCTTGACATGATCAAAGTTGATCAGCGGCAAAATTATTTGAGCAGAAGCTCGAATATTTTTTCTTATAAATAAGAAAAACAAGATAGAGACGAGGTAGAGGCTTTGGTGGCTTTAACATAAAACACAACGTGTCGTAAAGAGCTCCCGATGATCACTGAATGTAAGCGTCGACGATATCCTATGTTTCCGCACATGCGCAACCGACAATCTCATTTTATTACCGCTTCGCATCCCCTGTGCGAATTTCTTTGGCTCGTGGGGTGACCTCGTGACGCCACCAACCCCTGACAGAACTACGTTCTATATAGTGTCCTTTCACGTCACAGCGTTAGTCCTGCAGGGTAAAACGTCAACATATATGTTTATACATTATATGTATATACTACTCTCTCAATCTGGATTAGTTAGACTTTACTAATTAATAGTAGTTTCTTACTAATTCAAAATATTTTTCTTTTTAATTTTATTAATGGTAATTTTATATTAAAAGGAAAATACTTAAAATTCAACAAAATACGTTAAAAGCTCATAGAATAACTTTAATATTCTTTATAATCATTCAAAATCCTTGGAAATCTAAAATGTGTTTAGTTTATATATTTTGTTTAAAAGAACATCCAGATTTAAACAATTTTTAGGCAAAGAAAAGAGGTTTAAATGCGGGGTGCAGTGTTTAGTGTCAGCAGAATAAATAAAAGTCCTATGTCACTAAAATATTGAAATATACACACCTCGAGCCAGCGATATCTCAGTTTTATTTATGTAGGTCATTTCGCAATTTTTTTCTATTTTTCTTCATACTTTTCCATTGTGCTCTTTCCAGAAATTAAAACAATAGAAGAAGATTCACGTAATATCTGTGCTTTGTTTATCATTCTTTTGCTTGGAGAAAACATTAAAAAAATGTCCCGTTAAGATATAAAAAGATACCTGCCCAGCAACAGCTTAATCTAGTTTCAATTATCCAAATGATATTTAAAATATTGATTAATACGCATTTTAGTATTATATCTTGCTTTGATTCAATTAAATGCTTTACTATTTAATCTTGTGAAAGCCGTTTTGACCTAAATTCTTCTATAAAAAGTTCTAGAATGAAGCATTATGACCTATTTTTGCATACGAATGGGAAAACATTAGTAACAAAAGGCAGGAGAGGTTAATCGGAGGGAAAAGAAAAGGAGCTAGAAGAAAGAGCAATTTTCACATATAACTATATGAACTCAAGAGGGTGGAATTAAAAGGGAAAATTCAATATAATTTCCACTTTACTCGAAGCAAAAGAGAAATATTCTTAAAACTCATTCTTAGAATTTAGGTCTACCATTTCGTCTTGACTTATAAACCGTTATTTAAAATAATAAAATATTATTGATATTTTTATCATAAAAAAAACTAATACTTCCTCATCTGATGAGAATATAAAAAGAGATTGCGATTATATAGAAAATAGATTCTCTCAATCTCGAAGTCTGAAGTTATATATTCTCTCTTCACTTATTGGTTGGATTTATATTCTCCGCCTGTACTTTAAAATCGATATCAGTGCTACCAACTACTGATTTTAAGAAATTTACAAAGTATTTCAAGGGATTTTGAATGGTACTAAAGAATTTTAAAATAACTATAAAGAACTTAAGCATGACATTCTAGTATCATTAAATTATTAGAGAAAACAAGCGGTTGTATAAGATTGTAGAATTTAAAATGCAGTTTAAATCATTGGCAATGAAGAGTGAAAGTTTATTATTGTTTCAATAGAAAGCATTGTTATACATATCAATAGCGAGTAATTTCACTTCTTGGTATTAAAATTTCAATTCTAATATTCAAAAAGCGTCCAGGAAATTCATCATATAATTTCAAATAAAGTTATACCAAGTGGCTTGATTACATCGCCATTTTCATGTTGACAATCTCGAGTACCGGAAATATGGTATAACGTATGAAACATATATTTATTAAGAACGCGTGCGTAACTGACTCTATGTATGAATATTGTCAAGAATTATTTCGAGTTACATAAAATGTAATGTAATTTATTAAATTAAATCAAGTATGACCTTGAATACTAATTGCTTCACTTTAGGATTTTTTATTTTAAATATTTTAATTTGTGATAAGGGTATTCTTTAAATTTAAGTAAATACTTTTTACAAAATGCATGAGAAATTAAGAAAAAGTACGGCCTTTTGTTATATTAGACATTTTAATAATAAAGTTATTTAGAGCAATTATTAAAATAAACTTGTTAACTTGAAAGTATTCACTTTTTTGAGGTCATTGGATATTCACTTTACAGTAAGTTACATCTACTTACTAGCTTTCTGGTTCAATGCCGTGTATCTAAGCGTAAGCACAATGAATGACCTTATGTGCAAATGAATTATGTCCAATGTCGTGAAAGGGTTTCGTTTAGGGTGCATAATATTATACGTGAAGATTAGTTTGAACGTTATAAAGTCCATATATATGCTGATTTTTTAAATCTAATTTTTTACAGCTCATACAGATATAGTTGGCAAAATATTCATGAGGGGCACCTAAGCCCAGTTCAAATCCCGGCTAAGATATATGTACACCTTTTCGTTTTTCTATTGATCATTACATCAAAAAATTATTAATTAAAGGCTTCAAAGGTATTTAAAAAGGTTACCTTTTAAATTCTCAAGTTGGTCATTTTGAGGGTTTACAGATCTCTAAATAGATAACACACTTAAACTTACCTTCAAAAGCGTGAGAATCTTCTGAGACAAGTCGTAGTCGAAATTTTGGTATTTACTATCAGACATATCGTAAATGAAGACCAATCCTTGTCTCTGAGTCTCTATACTTTCCAAGGCAGCATCTAATTGGTATACGACACCCTGCAAGCCGATTAAATAAATGAATTAGATTTTTTTATGTTGTCTAACACGTGATCATGCGCAACAAAAGATTAATAAAAAAGAACAATTAGCCAATGCACTATCTAGTCTGCGCACCTGTAAAGTAGTCTGATGTGTGGTATTTTGAGGAAGATGTAAATGTGCTGTAAATATAGCTATGGCTGCTCCAGTCGCATCTCTGGAAGGCTAAAGCAGACAAGCAAACAGTAATTTTTTCTCTATTTTCTAAGAACATAGCAGAACTTGGAACTTGCTCATTTCTCGTCTTGAGAGTGCAGTTACATACCAAAACTGTAAATTTTCCTGTGCGAAGTTCACTTAAAAGTGGTTCTTGAGTAGGTTGCAGGAGGGCTAGACCTTCCCTTTTTCTGGTAGCTTCATGCTGCTCGTAAAGAGCTAAAGCTCGTCCAACTTCAAATTTTCGAGCAGCTAGGAACTTAACGGCTGTACTCCATGATACTGGGCCTGCTCGTCGACCGGCCCGACATTTGTTAACTGCCTCTATAAATTCCTTTGTTGCCTTTAAACAAAAATATCAAAATCGTCCATTTAATTAAGTTCATATAGGGGAAAGAAGTGTAAAAATTACTGAAAAAGACCCTTATTAAAAACATTTAATTAAACAATTTTCAAGCTTAGAAGAACTCAAATTAGGAGTGGAGTGTAAATGAGATATTCACGAAAAATACAAAGCTTTAAAAAAGATTTATTTACTTCATGGATATAAGTTGCTTTACACGAGTAATTTTTATTCTCGTGTTTCGCTTAAAGTCGTAATTAACGTTTTTTAGATTCTCGCATGCAGTTTAATTATTAATTCAATTTCCCCATTTCCTCTCATGTATCTTTCATATTATTTTAACGTGATGAAATTTTCTATTCTCTAATCTTATACTTTCCTACAGTTTATTATTAAATTATATAAAAATAAGACGTTCTTTAATAAAATTTCTTTTCAAATCTTAAATTTTATTATTTTTTTTTCTATGTGATTGGTCATCAGATTTCGAAACAGATATATAAAGACAAGTCAATCATCAGCATTTCTTTTAGGTGACTCAGTTGTCTTGACATTGTTCAAATGTTCTTGTGTGAAAGTCTTATAAATGCTTGACTCACATTGCAATATTTTATGCATAGATTTCGCGTCACTTTTACCACTTTTCTGTTAACTTGTTGCAAATATTTGCACACACAACACACCGTATGGTCCATTTTGATGTCCAAAATGTAGTCAGTTTTTGTGATTCAAAAATTCAAATAAACTTTTTAAATAACACTTTCATTTGAAACTTTTATTATTAATCCCATAGACTCACTTTCTGACAAAATCTATTTTAATTTTTTAAGTGCACTTTTTATTTTGGCACTTATGAAGAATAATTATTTCATTATTATAGATGATAGTGAATTTGAAAATGTATATTTTACAATATTGAGCCAAAGACGCGTTACTTTTCGCAGCACATGACACGTTTTCTGCTCGCACTTTCGAATCGACTTTCCGATCGACTATAGAGAACATACAGAATGAAGAAGATGTTTTAATGGCACATGCCACGGATGCCGATATTACTTCCGGTCTACCGGCTCTTCCCTCTCTCTCGCTTATTTCCGGTCAGGGTCGACTCAACCGCAAAGTCAACCTGGTTGACAATCGACGGCGTACTTACTTCAAAGATAAGATTAGCATAATTATTCTTGTTTTAGCCGTAAAATATGAATCAGCTAATAATCCTCACCCATCAGCTCCCTGATATAGGATGATCACATCAGTTAATTATTGTTAATTAGAATCTCTTGATATGAATAGATCGTTTGGTTATAATAAAAAAAAGAATAAAACACTCAATATAAGTTAAATGGTTTCAACAAACTTCAAGAGATTTATCAGATTTTAAGATTTGAAATTGCTGGAAAATATTAAAACTTTTTAAAATTATTTTCAACTATGTATTTTGAAATTTGAAAATAATTATAAAAGTTAAGAATATTTAAAAATTCGTCTGATGTCTACTATTATATGTAATACTTTTTTATAAAAAGGCGATTCACTCATTAATTCTAAAGATATTAAATGTGATGATAATCTAAGTTTATATATATGTGGGCAGTCTTAATGTGTCGTAGAATACTTTTTTTCTACAGGATTTATAATTGATTTTGAAATATTTGATTCATCATTCAGTTTTGTATTTGGGCAAGATATTAAAAAGGAACTACTATACTGTGCATAATATATTAAAGATATTTTTTTATCTGATGACTATTAACTATAGAATGGTACTGCTGATGAAATAAAGTTGAACTTTTATAGAGTCTGTGCTGGAGGACGGAAAAGACTATTCCGCGGTCAACATGGGTCAATCTCTGTTCACTCGTTATGCATACAGGATGAATTTTCTGAGACCGAAAATAGGATATGGGACACAGGATACATATATTTTGTCGTCACATCATCTGCACAATTTGAGAGAACAATAGACCTCATGCAGATGCCAATTTCCCTCTTGAATAAAACCAGGTATTCTCACGTGGTTTGAATTTTTTATTAGCTTTATGGAGAGTTAGGTACTGTAAAAATTTCATATTGAGTCAATTCAGCTGCAATCAATCTGATTAATATAAGCTATTATTTATTCATATTCGATAAAAAATTATAGATCTTTACATAAAATGATAATGAGAATTTACGAGCATATATATTAATTCAGACTTTACCGGCGTTTAATATTTTTTTCATATTTATATTTCAAGACTCTCGATATTAAATTGAAAATACAGAAACGTGAGTCATGACGTTTTTTTTCATATTTCATATTTTCACATTTCATTTACTTTTTCGGTTGAAAGAACACATAAATAGAAAATTGGATCTTATTACAAAAAGTGCGTGATTGATTTGTTGTTGAACTACTTCGTTTCTGAATTCTGAACCTATAATCCAGCGAGAATAAAGAGACAACTTTGAGGCATAATATATATACTTCCGAAACGAATCAGTTAAATTTATGATGTCATTCAAGCAGTATCCGACACCCACCAGCAGTGGTAGTAAAGTAATTTGTGTGTTTCGATTCGACAAACCTCCCCTTGCCTATTCACTATATATATTTTTACGAGGAACGTTGGATATTCAATTTATTCGAGATTCGTGTTCATTCCGTTAAACGTATTGACAGAACTGTAGGTATTTTACAGAGGACTTTTACACTTGCCCTATTGTTTACCATGCATTTTAAAAATCATATAATTCAACGAAAGAAAAAATAAAAATTTATGTATTTCCGCAATGTTTCCATTTATTGGTTGTTTAATTGTACGTGAATTTTAAAAACAAAGAGTGCAGTTTAAAAAAGAAAGTAATATAAATGTAGGTCTTGTAAATTTTTTGAGCTGACGAATGATTTGTTGATCTAAAAAATAGTTTATGGAATTAAAAAAGAAATTAAAAGTAGGATCAAAGCTGAACCCTTTAAATATAACTTTGAACTCTTAAAATCCCTTGAAATTCCTTCAAGCAATTTGAAATTTCCTAAAATCCCAGGTAATGCCGAGTAAATTTTTGCTAGTTTCATAAAAATTTATTTTACATATAAAACATTTCCCACAATATTTCGCAAAACAATAGTTTCACTTTTTGCGCTGAGTCGGGGTTTGAAAGTGCTTGAGTCGGCTTTGCTTCCGGTACCCCACCCTTGGTACTTTGAAGCGAGAGTGTGCGGTCTAGGATGCTGTCAGGGACGAATTCAAGACATTTACGCCATGAAAATGTGGATGTTAATCGATCATCTTCCAAAACGTAAAAGAGAATGACACTTTTTTTGTCATATTAAGCCGGTGCATTATTCACTGTTTTCCGTGCAAAAAAAAAGTGAATTGTATTCGCAAAAATCTTTGGCATGAACCGGTAATTTTACTCAACAGCGTCCCATATGACGAAAAAAAAATTCTTTTGGCATATTTGTTTCTTTAAACGTCTAAACATTAAAGAAATATAAAAAAATGATTCTTCAGTTCTTCAAAAGAATAAATAAAGTACATCATTGCGATAAGAAGAAAGATAAGGATCTAATACATCTACATTACTACATTATTACGATTACAATAACATGATGTATTAGAAAAAAGGTTTTTAAAACATGCATCTTCTTATTGAATCAATTTTATAAACAAATACAATTTTCTGTGCTTAATCTGGTGTACCTTTTTCATTTTACAATTAATATATTTTTATGAAAAATGTAGACGCGCGACCGGATGACATCGATTAGTATAGTTACAAGTTACAATATATTTTCTCAATTTATCTAGCCCTGGTTAATTGTATGAAAATGATTTAAATTATCGGGAATATTTTCTACACCTCTGGCAGGAAATTAATTTTTCGGTAGACCAGAAATTTGTTGTCAATTGTGGAACCGAAAAGTTTTTATTGAAAAGCGTAAAGATAGGATATACGTATGTTTTTTATAATGAAGAAGTGGTGTGGAGAGGGGATGCAGTCCTCTGGAAATTTTTTTTTTTATAAATAAGAACCTGATGAATATTAATGCGGCTTTGTTTTGTTCTAAAAAAAAGAGAATTGAAAATTAACAATTATTACTTACTTGTTCTTGTTCGACAGTTAACGCGGCCGCCATTTTGGCTCGACGACGACCAAACTGGCCAGAACTTACGCCCTCTATATCCCAGACGTGAAAACTAAATGTATACATATTCATTATTATTGTTTTGTATTCAGAGTTTATTCAGTTTACAGTTTTTATACAGCTAATACATTAATACTGTTTTATACAATTTTTCTATTATAATGATTATATGTATATATTTTAAAATTATGTACATACAGTAATTATGTGCATATATGACATGCCTTTACATGTATAATATTATTATACAGTATAGTGCTGCATTTATATATATAACTTGATATAACTTTTGAATACATATGCAATTATTCCGCAAATGCAATTTTATAGCTAGCTGATTATAATCATTTTTTAAATATACAGTATAACAATACATTTATCTAAATATTTTTCCTGTGCAAAAAATTATTGCAAATTTTTAATTTACCTATTGTAAAAAAGGACTGCCTGTCGTATGTTTACATTTTTGCGCGACAAGTGGAAAGTGGTATTTAAAAATGGAGGGCGAACTGGAGGCTTCAAAGTTTCGATTATTATTAGAATTATTATCTCTGGAAGTAAATCCTATGAACTATATTTATTCAATTGCACAGAAAAATATGAATTATTAATTTGTATTTTGAGAAAATTTTTGGTTGGTTCAGATGACTGCTTTTCAAAGGTCATCAATGGTAAAAGAAGATTTCTGATGAGAGTAAAAACTGAAGAGTGCCGCCATCTTTGAATTTATTGAGGAACCAATGTCTTCAGATTGAGTAAAATTGAGGAAATTATTGTACTAACCTAAAATTTCGCTTACAAATAAATGTACACGAAGCAGTTGACATGTCACAATCTGTCAAAAAAATAGTGGTCGAAATTAAAGAAGAAAATGACTACCAGCAATTTTTTAGAACTCGACATCAAGAAGCTTTTCGAAGCTCACACAATCAGAGAGATCGAGCAGATTCAAAAACAGATACAGCAAGAGAGTGAAAGGAAGAAAATTGAATTGAGGACATTAGTTGGGTAATGTTTATTTTTTTAATTACATTTAGTATTTATTTAATAAATATTATATCGCAAAATTTAAAGAAAATAAACAAGAATTATTAAGAGAGAAATTTAGTTAGAATTGTCGATATGTAATGTAATTTTATAAATTATAAATATGTATACCATACTATAACAATAATAATCGCAAATTGTTTGAATCCATACATGTCAGTAAATTGTTGTTATGTTATTATTAAAATAAATGTCAATAATATTATGCACACTAATTGTGAACAACATCAGTTTAACTAAATCTTCATTTTTAGCGAAAGGTACCGCGATTTAATTCAAGCGGCAGATACAATAGCTGAAATGAAGAAAACTTCAGAATGTGTTGTTTCAAGAATTGGGGGTATACAAGAAACTTTTCAGTTCTTGCAACAGAAATATCTAATCGGTTTCAAAATGGAACCTGACAAACAAATGTTAACAAGGTAATTTTCTGACTCTAAAGATTGCCACAATAGTATACAATATTTCAGCAATATTGTAACAACATTTTTAGAATTATCTAAAGAAGAAAAAATAATTTTACAGAGAATCCCAACATATATCCGATTCGGTGGTCATGCAGATAAAAATTTTGATGGAAATTCCAGAACACATCTGGTCAGCAGTTGACAATAAAGACTTTTTACTAGCTACTCAGTTATTTAAAATAGCTCAACACATTAATTATAGTTTGAAGTTTGAAGTTGGTAATTCCGAATTAGCAAATAAATATCCGATTGTTGGCAAACAATGGGGAATTATTAGTCAATTTAAAACTGTCATTTTCAACGGATGTAACAATGTTCTTCAATCATTGGAACTTTCTAAAGAGGTACTCATTTTCTTCATAAAATAAAATACGTATAATATTGCTAATGTAATAATTAGTAACTAAGGAGAATAATTTTTGATTTTCAAAGTCTGCCGGAAATTGCCTCGCATCATTAGTATTACTTGAAGACGCATCTTCCACGGAGCTACTCAATAAACTTATATCGCTAAGAAGTCAAGCAATCAAGTTTATAGTCACAGATGAAAATCACCATAGTGTCAGAAATCGGATTAAAATGAGTATAAAAATGTTTATGGAAACAGTTGCTTTGGCCTATGCTTGTTTTGTCAGTAAGTGCATCCCAATTCTTTTAACTACACTTTATAAAATACAAATTTTTCCATAATTTCAATATATACTAATAATTACATATGCTTAACTTTCCAGAGTCAAATGAAAATCAGGGACTGATTTCACAACACATTAAAGACGCGATTCAAGTGGAAGCTTCTGTTATGCTTTCCCAATTGGACTTGGATCAAGATTTACTGCAGAAATATCTTCCGTCAGTAACAAAAACTCACAAGCCCTTTTCAAGAGTTGAATTTTCTGTTGTCGCTTTAGAAGATCTTCAGAAGAACTTAAGATCGTGGCTTGAATGGACAAGAAGTTTCACGTCTTCAGAGGTTTCTAAATTACTTTATCTCGTCACATCAGTTAAAGGGATACACATCATTCGGGAAGAAGCACTTGCTGTTCAAGTTCCTGACAATTGGAACTCCATTTGGGAAGATTTATCTTTGCCAACTGTAAACTTTTGGTCAGAATTTTTCCAGCCACTTCTAACGAAAAGGGTGAAAGGTATTTCTGATTTTGAACTCCTTCTTCAAAGTTTCATTAGCCTCTCTCTAATAAACTATATTTTACATCGACAGGTATCGTTGCGGATAAATGGAAAGACAATTTAACGAACCTAAAAACAAATGTCTCAGAGTTGCTGTTGAAAGTTTCCAACGAGAAGTTCGAATATCCTGAACATGATTTGCGATGGTTCATTTGGAAAGATTCTCCGACTGATATTCCCCAGAACCTTTCGAAAAATGTAGGTCTGGACCACAAGAGATCACTGCTTATGAAAGCGAAAGGATTTTCACCAAATTTAGTGAAGCTGTGTGAAGATTTTGACCAAAGCCTCTACATTCTTTTATCAGATCTCGAACAATATTTATACGAAATAGAGCGAGTGTCATCAGTCAAAGACAATCTGCTTGACATCAACATTTCTTTAGTTTCGAATAAATTCGTCGATCGGGAAGATATTCAAAACGAATTGCAAAGTATAAGTGCAATTATGATTAATAGCTTAACAAAATTCATAAAGGAAGATTGTGTCATTGCTCAACCCAAATTTGGAAAACAAAATATAAATGCTATAGTCACTGCGAGATTTTTGCAAGCTTTGACCTTACTCTGTCCAAATTTAAACAAGTGTTTCACTCTTTCAAAAACTTCGGGACTGATTACCACGAATGTTAAGTGGCAGGAGATGTGCGAAGTCTTGAAGGAAGAAAGCATCTTTGTATGGTCCATATGGGCTCAGACGTACAAAATTAAGCTCAATAAACATCGAGACTGCTACTTGATGAAAGAAGCCATCAGTGGATTGCGAGTTCATTCAATGATTTCGGAATGGGAAAGAGTTACGATAGAGGAAGAGGCAGAAGAAGGGAAGAGGATAAAGTCTGAAATTCTTGTTCCTTATCAACCTTCGGTCTACTTGCAACAGTATCTTGCAGCGATTTGTAGGGACTTGAATAAGATTGTGCCACACAGTATTCCAAAGTTGGTATTTTGTTATCTATTTCAATGATACTTTCTTGGATAAATATTCTTAATCATTATTAATTTTTAGGAGTGTTTTCAATCAGATTATCATCGAAGTTGTCTTGGAAGCCTTCCACTATTACGAGAAAACATCTGCAAGTACAGACTTGAGACAAAAATTAGCGATTCAAATCCTCTTTGATGTTAAATACATAAATTTGCTAATGATACCAAGAGAAAATAAGACACTGGGTGAAAAATCGACACTAGTTTGCAACAATGTAGTCACGAAGATTGATCCTTTTGATTTAGATGTCTTCTATCCATTTATCCATACGAACGTGAAGAAAGCAGTTCAAAGAACTTTGGTAACTTACTCAATTATTTTATTCACAAGAGAGGCTTCAACAATTGCTAATTCAGAAAATAGTCCTTATTTGTTTTTAATGTTGATCTTTTTGTTTTCAATTTTATAGCTGATGTTTGGAAACTTAGTGCCTCACTTGGAACAATTACTATCTGTGTTAGGAGCGAGGATAGATCAAAGTTCTGAAGATAGATCGAAACCCTTGGATCCACCAGGAGTTCTTGCTTTGTGCACTGGAGCTCCTTGGTTCCCCCCACTGGCTGTTACAGCTCCTTCAAAAAATTTGCCACTCATCTCAGTTGCAATGCCTGAAAAGTCCCAGGTAATTATGTCTAAATATAAGAAATAAATCCCTATTTACATTACCGATCAGAATTTAAGCCCTTTTACACTGCCCAAGAAATTATAAAAAAGTGAAAAACTGGTGAACTCACAATTTTGACTGGTAGTGTACTTTCTTTATATTTCTGGATATAAATGATTCTTTTCATATTAGACGCGTATAAAGTTTGATATACCCTTAGATTGACCTTTGCTTCACGTTAGCCGGTAAAACATAGTTGAAGGTGGAGCGTGGTAAGAAATAAAGTCGTGTATTTGGATTGACTGCTTGCATGACCTTTGCATGGTTTGTTCAATTCTGCCTCAGATTCAAATTTCACATTTCGGGTTTCGTAATTCTGTATCAAAAATAAATTTGTAATATTCTTTGAATAAGAGGTAGAAAAGGGAATTAATGAAAACTTTTAAAGCAGTTAAATAATTTTATTAATTATGTTAGAAAACGCTATCATGATTGTAGTTTTACTAACGAAAGTTTAATACTCTTAATATGTCCATAATATGTATTATGATTTGGGATTTTCTGCTAGATATATACGACTTTTACCTAATACATTTTTTTTTAACAAATAGAAAAAGAAAACTTCCACTAAGGAGCATACTAGGAACGATTCTACTGGAGCTGCTATAAAATCGGGAGCAGCTGCATTTTTTGGTGCTATGGGGTCCGACTGGTTCAGTACAAGTTGATTTATTTATTATTCTATTCATTATTGTTTTCTAGAAATTATAAATGTTTCCAATAATGAAATAAAATGCATTTTTAAAAGAAAATGACTGGAATTGCAGTACATTAATTACTCTTTTTACGATAGAATATTTGTATTGTGTTCTCTATAAACTTATTTTATCCAGTAAGCTAATAGGACAATCGCTATAAAAATCGGCACAATTCTTCATAAATTGAGCTTCGTTTATCTCCAGTGGTAAATTTTCATCTTGTGATGTGGAGGGCCTGAAAATGAAGTATATTGCTATTAAAAATTTGCAGTTACTTAATAATTTAGAAATAAGCACATCATATTTATATTTCTGTAAAAGAAATGATCAATTCAGAAAAAGGATGAAAAATAATGTAATTAAATACTTCTATGGACTCATAAATTTTCAGTGAAGAGCTTTTAGATTAAGATCTGGGTTTTTAATTAATTCTTTTATGAAAGATGTACATATATATCTATACTCACGTAAAAAGTATGTGTAGAATGTCCCCGATTAAACCGTTTTCGATTAAAGGGATTTCTGCAGCCTCACAAATGATGCGCAGTAGACAAGCTCTTCCCGGATAACCAGCACTGAAATTCAAATTTTATTATTGAAAATACTTAAAAGTTATAAAATCTCTTTTTAATACAATTTCAATAATTAACCATGAAAGTTATTACCTCTGCAGTTTTCTTTCCAGGATGTTATACGCGAAGCGTCTGTCGATACTTCTCTTTTGATAATATTCTTCGAAATAACTGGAATTTTTATCTCCTGGCAATGCATAATTTGCTTCAAAGTAATAGGAAACGGAAATCGATTTATCAGGTATATCTATTGGTATTCCAAGAGCAAAAAATATCTGAAACGGTTAGAAATTTGTCAAAAGGATATCTACGAGGTTTCATTCAATTACTTCAGAACATTCAGTTGATGAAATTGATTGAATGAAATGACCAAAATTCCAGAGATTTATATAAAAATAATTTAAATATTTTAAATAAATAGTAATAATAAGTGATAAATATTTTGAAATTACAACAGTGACTGCAAAGAATAGGGGATATATATGTATGTATCAATGCCTTGTCAAGAAATAAACAAAGGATAAGACGGTTATGAATTATGGCATTAATTTAGGGTTGTTCCGAGGGGTGCATTTGAGACCTATTAGGCGATCGTGAATGATAGATTTAGTACCCCCATTCCACTACCCTCGGGAAATCCAATGGATCGAATTTGCCTTTCCAAGGCGGAAGAGATGTTCTTTATTCTCACTTGAAGAGATAAACATAAAAGACTCCAGAAAATGAAGAAATATAGTTGAGATCTACATCTGAAATCCAAGAAGCAATTTTTTTGTCACTCCTGCATTTTACAAGACTGCTGTAAATTAAATAAATCTTTCCTGCAACCATATACGGCTATATCTGATCAGAAATCAAGATAGGATTGTACGCGTACTCTAAGATATTTGCTTTCCCTCTCCCAATATGGCGATCAAAGTGTGATACTTATGTTATAGATCAGATAAAATAATAATTTAACGACACTCACATGTTCATTGTTTCACTGTTTAAGACTTATTATTCAGTATTATTATAGTGGTATTTATAGATGATTTTACTGAGGTACTTAGACAATTTATCACTCTCTTGAGAGATAAAAATAAATTACTTTAACATTTGCAAAGGCAGTATCTAATAAGTGGTTGTAAAATACCTCTTACATGCATAAGTGAAATTATCATATAGATAAATACAAAAATTAAAAATACAAAAAATTATGTCTTATTTAGTAATACATATTTTGGTTGTAAACAAAATAATTTTTGCATTTAAACATTCCGATCTTTGGAAAATGATGGTTCTATATTTCGTTAGATATAAATATAACTATTTTTTACATATATTTCAATAAAGAATTACGAACAAGATACGGAGAGACGAAAGGTCATAAAATAGAATATGGTGTCGGATCATAAAATAAAATTCACATATATCGTGCCTCGGTTATTAAAACTATTAGAATACAAGTTTGTAGCTTCTAGATATATTTATATTGCAAATTTTAAAAGCGCTTTCTAATTGATGCTTTTAAACTTTTATTCTCACTTCAATATAAGTTCAATTTTCACTTACAACATTATGCTGCCGGCACGTTTAGTTTCGTCAATGTCATAAAAATTTACAAGTTTGAAAATATTCACGTATAGTGAGTGTAAAAATTTTCCATAAAATATGATACAATTTTTTATCGTCGGTTTTAAAAGAACCTAAAGTGAGAAATTTTATTTGAGTCTAAAAAAGTGGTTATTAGAAGTTTTTTATTTTATTCCTTTAGGTACAATTACTTTTCAAATGATTCGTTCATTGCCTCTCTTTTTCAGGTGGCAATCTTTCCTGAAAGAGTCGCCACGCCCACGTGTAATTTAGAGGATTTTTACTTTGACACTTTTGTGAGTTTAAAGGAAAATTATTGTTCTGAGGATGAAAAAATATTCTTATATTTCACGAAGACTTCGCATTTGATATTGAAAAAGTTTTTAATCATTTATTACATTAAATTGTTTTTCATTCATCTTAATGTCTGTAACTATATATAACTATAGAAATTTCTTGAAAATCCTTAAACATTGTTGGAATCCCTTGAAATTCTTTAAAATCCTATAAATATTTATAGCTGGTGCTTTTTAAGCAGATAAGTAATTAAGGAATACTTTAATTAATTTTTTTCTTTTACATCGTCGTAAAATGTGACTGTCTGATTCTACGAAATCCGGAAATGGAACACGTTTCAAATCGATCCTGCTGGTTACAGATAATCGCGAACAAGTAAAGTTTTACGGGAGTCGATAAAGTACACCTTTCACCTTGTACTTTGTAGAAGCTCACGGAAGAGAAAGGGAGGATTAATCTCATTTCTCATTCCTGTCACGTTAATACATTTTTGCGAATCATGTGTATCCACAAAGCATATATTCTTAAAAAAAGTCTTTTATAGATTTTATTCTCTTGAGTAATGAAGGTGAAGTTTTGATGTTTCAGTTTCCATCTAATTCTAAAATGATTAGACTTTTTTTTTCCTTTATTTTATTATATTTGCAGCAATTTCTATCATTAATATTTAATAATATAAAATACATTTAAATCTATCGCTTATTTTGAAATCAATATTTTTTGTTTTAGGTTGATTATCGTGTCTTTAAATTAATTTTGATTCGAACTTTGTGCAAAAAGTAGAATTAGTAGAAAAGCAGGAAGTTGAGGAAGACAATCCTTCCTCTTTGTGTAAAGTCCTTCGTTAGCGGATCAGTTAAATAAACTTTCAAGGGACTGTCTGAATGATCCAGCGGTACAATTTCCCTCTCAGGTGATTATCTTGCGACTGCGATTTATATACATAGAGCTGAACGAAGGGCGTTTTCATTTAATGGAAATTCTCTTTAGTTTCCAGGATTTCTTTAATAAAAATGGAATTAAAGTAAAAGTCACGCAGACGAGGAACAATTATTTACATATATTTAATAAAATACAAATTCAAGTATATCCATATATATAATATTCATTTTAAATTTTTAACTTTTAGCATCTCAGTAAAATATGTATAGATGTAGAGATTTTTAAATGTAGCAAATTTATGTCACCCTGCAAAATTTTGTTTCTATAGCAGCCTAAAGGATGGGAAACCCTATTTGGAACACACATACACACACATACACACTTTCAGTTTTATGTATGTCTACAGATACAGCAAGAAAAAATAGTGAATAAAATCACGGCAAGTGTGGGTCATTGGCGTGTCAAGGTCCATCAGAAGACCCCAAAATGTAATGAAGTCAGTGTTCCCTCTGCTTTTATTATAGAGATAAAGTTCGATTTTAGGGCTGGTGTAGGATTTTTAGGTATTTCATACAACAGGCTACTGATAATACTCGTCACGTACGTTTACGATAGGTTCTCTTGTTGGACGATGCCGATCGGCGAAAAAGTTCAATCCCATATTTTCTAAGATAATCCTCTTTTCTGCGTCCCCTCTCGGCTCGTTTAACACGTCTAGTCCCAGACGCGCACTTTACAAAATTAGCTTTGTCAGCTTTTAGAACATATTCTCGATTATTCTAGTTTAAAATGAAACCCTAAGGAGTGCTACATGCATTCGAAAATATAATAGATATTAAATAAATCACTTCCATTATTAAGAATTCAAGAACTTGAATTTAAGATGAATTCGTGCTGTGATGCAACTTTACTTTATACAAATGCCTTAAATAACGGTAACGAGCTGGTGCGAAGTAAAATAAGAGGAAAGTAAATTTGTCAATTAGTAAGAATACAATATATCAGTTCACGGTGAGTCTGTCTCGAATTTACAACCTCAGAAAGTCTGAAAGTCTATCTCAATGATGAAGTTATCCTTGTCAAAGTAAGTACCCGAGTTTCAAATATTAATCGCTGTTCTTATTTGAATTTCTATTTCTATTTCTTTGTGAACATCTGTTTCTGAAGCTGAAAGACGTTTACAGAAAATCAAAGATTAGAGCGAAAGTGCTCCTTCTGTAAACCTTAAAGTGGGTATAAACACAGTTTCAAACTTTGATCTTACTTTCTTGAATGTACGTAGCGTCAGAAGTTTTTTTCTTTAATATATTCAGTTGTTTTAAAACGACGTTTCCTTTGAGCCATCAAATCCTGAGGCAGTTGGGTTGAAATAGACATCCACGCAGACTCGAAAGACATAAATCTTTGATTTCTTTTATCGTATGTCATACACATTCAATTCTCTGGATCGATTCTAATAAAAAGCAGCTTAATTCTTTTTAAAGTGAGCTTACGCGATGATAATTTGTCTTTCATTTCATTTAAAAGAAAGCACTCAAAATTCCAAATATTTTACAGAATCTCGTTTTCGAATCCAGTTAAGCTTGATATATAATTTCTTCCTTCATACGTCCAGTTTGTTTAAATCATATAACGTAATAGGCTTTATGAATGTGCATGTGCGTGCATGTGATAGAGGAAATGCAATTTCTCTCTGGTCTCCTAGACTAGTTCCAATCAACCCTCTTTCAATTCTCCATTTCTATCTTCTGCTCATCGCTGTATGTGTGGATTACCTATCGAAAAAAAGTTGAAAGAAAGAGAATTGAAATATCGTTTTATCCCTTTGTCTGTCCGATTTCTTCTCTTTGTCCTTGTCATTTCACGCTGAGAGAAGCTTTTCACGTGGTTACAACTTCCATGATTTCGGACAATTAATTTGGACAGAAAGAATCAATTACTTACCCGAAAATTTCAGAATTTTATTATGCGTTTACCCTTTAGTATTTCTTTAAATTTATTGCAAAAATAATTGGATGAAGAATAGTTGAAGCTAATTAATCTTTATCTTTATACTGATGACAAATTATTATATTTTTCTTTTCATGAATATGATTTTTTCTCGTTAAATTATTCTCAACCAGCATATTGTATATAGATAATTATTCAGAACAGTAATAATGAAAGTTCTAATTTTATGCTTTGATAAACCGAAAATATTATATTATGTTATAATTTGTTACAGATTGAAACTGGTATTTATAAAACTGGTAATCGCAATTGTACTTTCCTCGAGAGCAGATGTTTTGAAAAGCTCGCTAGTGAATTCAGTGCACCGGAACATCAGAGCTTTGTCATTTCCGGAAGAGAGCGAAATGGGGGTCAGTTCATTTAATGACATATTTGCTATAAAATATTATGAAATTATGTCGCATGCACTCCTTAAATCGATAAACTTAATCTATACAAATAATTGTCTTCCTTAGTTTTTTCACTATGTTTTTTTTTTGCTTTATCCGTATATGAGATTTATCCTAAAAATAACTTTCTATGTGTGTTCTTGGTACATATTTTAAGCTTATAGGTCAGATTATTTCGAAAATCTCTCCATTTACTCTGTTATTTAAACCTGAGGGAGAAGTATGATTTATTTTTCAACTTGAACTACTAGAGGAAAATTTTGATGGAACCTGCAACATTTTTAATGAAAATATTGATTCATGGACATATAATTCAATTTACATGTTAACAATAAAATTATACTTTGCATCTAAATATATGTATATTGTCTTTCGATCTAGTTAATAATGAAAAGATATTAATGATTTAATAATTGCAGACTAATTATTATTGCCAGATTTCAGAGTGATTTATTTATGTAGATCAAACGTTCACCTCCTCATAAAGTTCTCTAATTCCGACTTTATTATCTCTTGTTTGGTGGAAAGCTAATCTGCAATCTACATGTACCTACTAACACTAAGGAGGCAACAAGTTTAAGAGCTTAATTAAATATCTTCTTCCTGCTGTTGTCAGCGAGTTCTAAACTTTCAGATCACGAACTTTATTAGTTTAGACACACATAATATAGACCAAAACGATAGAAATATATTTTTTTGTCGGTTTTTTCGTATTCATTCTATTGTTTAACTTTTGTTTTAACTTTAAATTACACAAAATATCGTTAAATCCCTTTAAAATCCTTAAAATTAGTTAATACCCCCTAAAATATTTTTAAATCACTTAATTAAAATTGATTGAATTGAACCCGCATTTCTACTTATATTCACTTCGTATTCTCATGTTGAGAATTAGAAATAAAGTCACTTAAATATGCGCTAAATGTAGTTGTGCGGTCAGCCAATCGAAGTGCATCAATCCTTCTGATGAAGAAGGTTCTAGACTATGCTAATGAAAGCTGGTCCTCGTGATGCTGAGTACAATTTGGCCCTGGTTACAGGGAATGCTGTTGCAATATACAGATACCTTAATAGTTTCCGGAAATGGAGGTCATGTTAAGGTTTGCGGTTAAGGCACACGACATTTAGAATGCTATATAGTTCCTGAATTTGGCATAAATAGGCTTAATGTTTCAATCTCCTCACAATCGATGAACTACAACATTATAATCATCAAATATGATGATTGGTTGTTACTCAGAATATACAAAATATGATACATTTTTCCAACTTATTCTGTTTCATGTGTTGATTACTTTTCTACTAAGTACTAAAGCATAATAAAGTGCATCACAGAAAAGTCTACACTTTTTAAAATTTATATGGTAAGAGCTTTTTTATATGTACAGTAACAATTTCGAAGTTAGGAATATACTGTATGAATAATGGTTCTTACTTTTCAGTATATGTATACTACACTTTCTACGAGCTTAACATGATATTAAGCTAGGCATGCAAGAGAATGTAAGGGCGCAAGGGCGCAGTTGCGAAATGCAAATGGTTAAATGAAAAATATCTAGCGTCGCAATAAGCTAAATAACATGCACATATTTTTTCTCTTATGGGAAAAGGTGAAAACTTTTCACATCGCTCTCTCTTCCTGTGCTTACTGCTTATATCAGAATGTTGAATCATGGTTCTTGAAAATCTGTAAACAAAGTTTTACTTCTCTACTGAAATTATGGACCATTACAAAATAAAAATTAATATCTTTTTTCCTAAGAGAGTTAAAATTTTAGTAACTTACACAATTGTGCAACAAGTCGAAGTCAGTATTTAAAATTCGTTGATTATAAATCAGATTGCGAGCAAAATACAGTATATGCATGGTTACAAGCTTTTCCGACCCCGGTTTATGTGAAATTTCAAGTGGTTCCATTCGGCTTTTACGTATCTACTGAATTACATCCATTCACTTTAATTAAACCGTTAATCATCTCTGTCTTCTCTGTTGTAGCTCTTTTTCGCTCTCGCTATTCCTCTGGATGACCCGGTGTCGACGAAATCGATTTCCGTTGCGTTCTTCTTCGAGGCCAATTACGAATTACCCAATAACATCACGGAATTTCAATCGAGCGTAGAGAACCGTCATCGGGACAAACGGTTTGCAGGTCAACGACACTCCATAAATCGCAAAACGATATACGCCATATTGGAGTCGAAGTTCGAGTCGTTAGTATTCTATACTATGGACGATATACCTATTACTGCTGAAGAAGATAAAGTGTACAGCTAAAATGGGGTGATTTCGTTGCAACCACTCGTGAGGAGTAAGAATAAGAGAGAAAGAATTTTGCACGTTCATAAGTCTTTTCACATATCATTGTGTGTATTTCATCTTGAATTAGTAGTGACCTAATTCCGAAAATAACTAACATTCTGTATGAATTCTGTTCTTTCAATCTGAATTAGTAAGAAACGTTTGTAAAAACTGAAAGTTTGTAAAAGCGGGATATACACATTTTTCAGATTAAAAATGGGACAAAATGAATTCTCAGAACAAAAACGGAACGCCAATACGACCGTTGATTGGTTTTTCCTGTTCCGTTTTTGCTCTAAGAATTAATTTTGTCCCATTTTTACTCTGAAACATTTGTATGTCCCACTTTTACTAATGAACTATTTTTATCTGCTTTTTACTTTCGGATGGAATTTTAAAGAATTTCAAAGGGTTTCTAAGAGTTATAGATTTTGACAAATCTTACGAGATTGTAAAGTTCCTCATTGAATTTTAAGTTTGTAAGAATGCCAATGTGTTTTTTTAGTAATTTTGAGATTAAGATTTTGGCAATTTTTTTCTTTACGAGTTATTTCTCTTCTTCAATCAACAATCCCTTTTTCGTGGAGTGCTACAGGAATTAAGGAATTGGTTCCAATTAGCTTTCTTATACAAAAATTGATAATTCAGTATATTCTAATTCTTTATCCACCTATTTCGATTTTAAACACTAATAAGATTCCTATACATTTTACATTACATTTATATTTAGAGGTACTAAATTCTCCAATGTAACTGAGTTGTCAAGCCCAACAACTATCAAAATACCATCAGGAATACATGGTTCGAATTAAGCGAAGCCAAATAAATCCCACACATGTGAAAATTGGACTAGAGTGTTCCAAATGTATGTATGAGGTTCTTCGAGATGAAATTGCTTGTATGTGGAACTTGGTAGGCGAGGCGATTTCAATTGTTAATTGTAGGGACACTAACTGGTAGGATCTTGGTGGTGTGCGATGACCTTAACGTTCCCTAATATGCAAATTCACCTGCCACACAACGAATTTGAATCCTCGCACAAGTACATCTAATGCACAGACAAAGCCCTCATACCGGCACATTCTGCAAATGCGCACATGCAACTGTCACCTTGAATTTGTTAGCTTGCTCGAACGATGGTCCGATGGAGATCGACAGCTGGAATGGTACATCGGAAGCACTAATCTTATTCAAGTTTCTAACTGCAGAAGGGTTTTCCCAATCCAGCAGTATTGCCTCTCAGCAGAATTATACTTACTAACTGATCCGCAGTCAATATATCTCATCGTGTGATTATATTATATAGTCCACAGACCTTAGCTCGCTATAGTAAAGGTTTAATGGACAAAGGATTACCGCACGAGTTACTGAATGATGCCTTTGACAATTTCGTTTAAAGGTTTCAGCTTATTATTGCACATTACTCTTCCGAACTGCAGTGACCCTAAAATTATCCAAGTTAAATACAATATAAAGTGAATAGAATGATTCCATCCTTATTACAAGAATAAATCTCGACTGTACATCAATTGATTACAGTTTCTAAAGTTTTTTTCAAGTCTCGATAAAATGTTGCTGAGTAAAATGTCGTGAGAAGGTGCTTTGAGCAGTTGTGAGGGGCAGAAAAATTTTCCGAGAGGAATTGTTTACTTAGAAATTTTCCGAAGGTACTCGATACTCGCTTCGGCAACGCGATTCACGAGACTCTTAGCAAAGTCTTTGTGTTCTTTCCAAAGTCCACTTTTAGTTTGGTCACAGAATAGATTCTTGACTGAATTTATCGGAAAGATCACTTACTCTTCTAACAGCTGATACATACTTAAACTTGTAAAGATCGTTGGCGGGATATTGCGCATTTGACAAAGTAAATCCAATTTTCACCTCATTCGTCACGCGTTCAGGGGAAGAATGTAAGTCCATGAGTTAGGAGGGCAGGTTATATAGCGGATAAATAACCCAACGCCTCACATGTTCCATGTTCTTCCCTTTTCAGACAATATCTATTTTTCTCCTACATCGTTGGTAGACCAACGAGTCACCCTGATCGATCGTCTTCTACTTCACAGGTTGGGATTTCCTGGTAAGCAGTGCCTCTTGAGATGTATTTGTGAAACGACACGACAACCCTTATTTCCACACAATGGTCTCATCGGTGATCTGATGCATATCACGTTAACGTAAGTCTTTGTTGAATATGAGATTCTAACTGCTTATCAAAAGTGAATCCATATACCACACACAATGGCTTTGAAATATTACTGTATAATATTATTACCTTATATAGATGCCTTTATTGTTTATCTAATATGTATATGTCGAAAGAAAATCTTCTTTCAAGAGATACTTTCACTTCTTAATTGGTTCTGAAAAAACACACCGAGAAAAATGGATACTCAAATGTAGATATTCAAATGCAAGATACTGTGGTACAATATCTAGATATTATCACATAGTATCTATTAAAAATAGAAGATACTGTCGTTTAGTATCACTAGATATTTAAATTTGTATACTCAACCGCAATATCTGTAGATACTCATTTTATTACGCGCATGCGCTTATGTATAATTCGAGGTGATCACCGACTGTCAACAACGCGGCGTCAAACTGTGTTACATATGTATATTATAGTGTTATTTTATTGAAATTGTGTAAGTATATATAATTTCTTATATTTTAATAACTAACAATAACTAACTATAAAATTAGACTCTAAATTTCTTGCCAACATTTTTTCCCTTTTTTCAATTTTACATTTTCACATCTTTTGTGCAGAAAAATGGAGCAGCCTACTGCTTTTTGGGACACGTTATCAGCTCCTGGAGTTTTGGAGTCTTCATAGTACAAAGATTCCAAGGTAAGATAAAATTCGAAAAATTGTCAATATTTTCGTTGATTCGACGAAATAGTTACATTATATTGTGTATATT
>UCOK01014713.1:0-10099 GCA_900474325.1 Synergus umbraculus | reverse complement strand
CTTACTAGCTAGTCGTAGAGGGATTTCGTGGGGGCGCCAGACGAATTAAACCACACATAGTAATGAAAGGATGAAATAATATAAGTTTATTAAATGATGTTTGATATAAATAAAAGGATCGTCAAATGAAATAAATTATAACGAGAGAAAGCGAACACGTTCTCTATAGTAACTGTAGTTCGAGATACGCTAGTTACGTAAGGTACAATGATCTCGAATAATTGTCACGTGATCAGAATTAATTGATATTTTTCACATGGTAATCACAACGTTGAAATATAAATCTACTAAATTTTATAAGAAATGAATTTAAATTTAACGAGAAATGATTCTAAATGACTTTAGTCTGATCCGGACGATCAGAGAAATTACACAATAGTCGAAAGAATCGGTATTTTAAAGTCTTCTTACATTCTTAAACTTAACGAAAACTGCTTTACATCTACAAGATTCAAGTCAATTTTATATTGCAAACAAGCGAAACAGAATTTACTTTACTTAAATTCACAAAACTTATCGAAAGAACGCGAAAAAGTAATTACGCATCACGCCTCAAAATGGCTGCGTCAATGGGCGTCGGCCCGCACAAAGAAAAAGCGATACTAGAAGGAAACTAGAATCCCGGCACATTTCATCTCATAAGTCACTAAATAAACTCAAAAAATTACTGGGAGCTAAGAGATCACGAGCCTACCTTATTTAATTAAGCACCCGTCCTCCAAAGGCTCCGATAATTCACAAAATACGAAATTTTCTCGAAAGAACTAAATCTTGTGTCAACACAATATGACGGCCAGCACAGAACTGGTGATCCGTTCCCTCTCCCGTCCGAGCGTCGCGTCATTTTGCCACGTATTCGGTATACCGAGAGCTGCTGCCCTCTATTGCGGCGAGTTCCGTTTTGAACAAATACATATATATAGTACTGCGGGCTCGAATATGGCCGCGCCCTCGAGTTTGACAGTTTGTAAACACGATTGAGCCTAACACCATTAACTGCAAGTTTTGCGAGGTGTTACTGTATAATTTTGCAGTCAGGATGATGGAAATCTTTACAAAGACGGACGATACCCGGACGAGTAGCGGAATATGGATGATAACCTATAGTGTTATGTGTTTTAGTGCCAAAATTCCTGCTCCTAAAGAGAAAGAAGAACATCCAGATATTTTGCCGATAAAACTAATTAATAATATGTCATTCATGCCAATCCATACTTCCACTCATTCCTTAATTCTAGGTTGAGTTCCTGCTGGCCATGTCTCTCTTTTTTTTTATGTTTTCTTTAGGTCATTTAGTAGTTCTGGGAAGAGGATCAGTAGTGGTTAAAATCACCACGTTACAGCTCATTGGTACTATTATTTCTAACAAGATTCTCCAGTTCACTTGTTTCAATGTTTTCATCCATTTCTATAACTATCGTACCATCAGTAGCATTGAACGCATCAATTTGTTTATCATTCACATTTTCAGGTAATACTGAATGACATTGCGACACAACAATGACCTTGTGATTATTTAAACATTCATCATTGCTAATTCTAGGTTGTGATTTCGCATTCTCTAAATATGTATAAAATCAAAATTACACGATTATAAACAAATTCAATTATTATAAAAATCATGTAAAATTATAATATATCATTTCGGTAAAAAATTAAAAATAATTTTAAGTCGTTCAAATTATTGAATAAAATCGTATATACCACTACTTGTTTTCTTGATCTTTAGCCAATATTTGAAAAAACCAATATTCTCTATATCTGAATTCCATATACCGCTAGCTTCTGTTTCTTTAAAAGCTTGCAAAAGACCATCCGATAGATTTCGCTCGAAGGCTATCAAATGTTAAATTTCACTTTCAGACTCAGAATTGGATTGGGGTTGTTGACATTCTTGTTGATCTTGTTCTTGTTCTTTGTTTATAGTTTTTTTTTTCTTCTTTTTTTGTAATACATTATACTCGACAGCGTCAGGATTAAAGGGCATCAAGCCACTAGCCCTGAATCCATTTTGAATAGTTTGCTTTTCGGTAGAAAATGAATCCAATGTCTTCTTTAATACTGAAGAAATGTGTTCCTTTTTTAACCTGGAGATATTTTCCTCGGCTTTCCACTTGATGATACCTTTTTTCCATAAATCTTTAAAAGGATGGAAAAATGTTATATCTAGTGGCATAACATGCGTAGCATTTGGGTACAAAGCAATGATTTCCAACTTTTTTTCCCTGCAAAAAGACACTAAGAGAATGGTGACATGCGACGAATGACTATCCACATAGAGTACAATAGGAAATTATTCAACCTCCTTGCTTATTAGACAAAGATAAAAAACATTTGTAATGTATTCATAGAAGGTTTTCGTTGTTATCCAACCAGTTTCAGAATTCCCTATGCCCCAGCCAACTGGACAGTTTTTTAATACACTGACTGGTACAGTTTCCTTGTATTTATACATAATCATGGGTGGAGCACGTGTACCATCCGTAGAATACATGAATAATGCTGTTATACTTTCTTTTTCACATCCGTCAACAACTTTATATGCTGTAGTTGCACCTTTTTGAGTAAATATTTTCTCGGATTTGAGTATAAGTTGCATATTTGTTTCATCGCAATTGAAAACTCTTGACGGATGGATGTTGAGTAAGTTATTTTTCTCTAAGTATTCTTTCACATCTTTGAATCACCCTCTCAAATCATCTTCACTGACTTGAGCACGAATAAGATTTAGGTATTGAGGTGTTCTAAGAGTGATTTGAGGGTGACGCTGTCGAAAATTTTCATACCAATGACGACCTGGTTTATCATCAGTAAAAGGAGTTTGTATTTTAAGTTTACGAATGTAAGCTTGCACGCTGCCTAATAACTCAGTCTTAGTCACTGGGTAACAAGTATCATGAAAAATCACTTACTTACTTATTTATATTGTGAAATCCAACTTCAACAAAGCTATTAAAAGCTTTTAGATACAAATAAATTGTTGAAAACTTTTGAAAGACTGTTTTTACAGCGCGTTTCATAAACTGGGGCACGAAGCAGGAAGAGGTACGGGAACATGAAACAGCGACACAAACCGTTCCATAAACCCGGACTAGCGCTAATTTCATGTACCCATAATGAAACAGCAATTTTTTTTTAAATTTCGGTCACGTAACGAAATTGCCATGAAAAATCAATTCTGTGGCCTGAAAGCTAACATTTAAGCTGTTGCGAATATTAGAAAATCATTTAAATGCTTAAATACAGCTTATATCGTAAATCACACAGATCAGCAACTGACACTAAAAAAAAAATGAATTCGGACGGGCCTTCAAATAGTATAATTAACTATTATTTTACAATAAAAAATATTGTGCAACAATATTCGTATTTTTATACTTTTAAAGAGCAATGTTTGTAGATAGAGATAAATATTTTTATTATATAATAGGTGTTATTATAAAATTTTAATTTATCAAATTTGATACTGTTCCATTCTAGGAACACAATTTAACGAATGTTCCACGACCGGTACCTATACCTTACTATCCAGGAATTCTTTCAAAATTAGTTTTGATCAATAGACCTCTTTTAATTTTTCCCACCCTTCTTTTAAAGTCGTACAATGTTTAACATGAAAAAGCTCTGCCGCATTTATTGCCAAAATAATGTCAGGACGAGTTTTTCTATAAGCTTTTCTCCAGGTATCAGTTTTAACAGAAATGGGATTTTTCGGGTACTCAATACTATCGTCAACATAATCCCATTGATCATTTTTCATTAGAACAGTTTTTATTGAAAGCTTCCAAGTATCAAAGTTTTCTTTACTCAATTTATCAATTTTTAAGCTCCGCACTATACTCTTTTTTCGTAATTTTCTTGCACGTACACGGCTTCACTTTGAAGTTAGGTTGCACTGTTTTCGAAATGAAATACATACAGTGGTATATAAACTTAAACTTAAGATAATACATAAAATATGATAATTACAACAATATTTTTATACCTCGAGAATCGGGCGAAAAAACTTCATAAGAACTCACAAATTAATTTCAGTTTTTTCTAGCCGGGAGCTTTAACGGAGGTTGCGGCGTACCAAACACACATTTCACATACCCCACACTCACAATGTCTGATCTTGAGGCTCAGTAGTGTCTCACCATGTGACTCATGAGAACAGAAATATTATTCTTTACAATATTATATCTTTTATACTAAAGCACAATAATTTTGATTTTTTTTTCATAAAATCCACACGATATTTTACTATACATCTGTAGTTGTTTAGCGCAATGGTAAGATTCGTTTTCATACTAGACTTCATAAAGTGGCGATTGCCCATGTTAGCTATAGGAGACCCATGCAAAAAGTACTGAACACAATTAAAAATATTTGCCTTTGGACACACAATTAAGCTAAAGATTGGAGAATGGTTAGATAACAATATTTTCTACATATTTTGAAAATTTTAGATAATTGCTGAGAAGGGTTCGATTTCGGTACAACTACCTTAATAATAATAATAGATATTAATTAATAATAATTTTATCACCTATTTATTTCGAATTTTTCATTGATTTCAGGTTGAATGCTGTCGAGCAAACAGGATCAGAACTCTGATCTTTCGGAGTTGTAATTTCTTGAATAACACATTAGGACCTGCTTGGTTGCAAACAGACTTATCAATTGATGATCTTTCATTCATTAACTGTCAATTGAAGGAAGTACACGACGAAGCTTTTTCTCAACCCTATTACAAAACTTTAAAACGTCTCTCAGTGAAAGAAAACAACATATCAGCTCTGAGAAAAGCAGTTTTTCAAATGCTGGAGAAACTTGAATGTTTGACCATACACGATAACGTCATAACCTTTGCAGAGTCCAATTTGCTAGAAAATTTAGCAAGTAGCCTTCAAATCTTAGAACTTCATAAATCCATTAAAAATTTCAACGTCCTCAAAAACATCACCGGACAAAATCCATTACCAAATATTGAAATTCTCTCGATTCAGGGAAATTCTCTTCCAGTTTTGAGTTCCGAGCTTTTCCAAGGAATTCCTAACGTAAAATCTATTTATGCTGACAGATCTGAGATAAAAGAAGTTATGGATGATGCTTTTTTGCCAATAGCCAACACGATAAAGCAACTCTCTATGATGACCAACAGCTTAAAAACTTTGAAACCTGTAGTCCTCGAAAAAATACTTAAAAACTTCTCAAATTTTGTTTTAAATATTGATGCTAATCCCTGGCACTGTGATTGCAGCATGAAGTGGCTACACATTCTGAGACAAAAATATCCGGATATAATTAAGAATGATCTAGTCTGTCGAACACCTGTAAATAAGGCGGGTATTTCGTTCTCTAAAGTAAATTTCTGCAATGATTCTGAATTATCAAGTTCTACAGTCACTTCGACTATTACAGATGATGCTTCAGAATCAGGCAATCTGGTTAATGTCACGTGCAATACTCTATTGTCTGGTTTAAACCAGGAATATTCTAATCAGTTAATAATGAAAATGGACTACCAATTTACAAAGCTCTCAAATTTTACTGTAAAAGAAATGACAAATGGCAGCATTTTAGTCAATTTTCCAAACATAAACTCTGAATTCACGTTGGTATGGTTTTCAAATGAAGAATATTTATCAAATTCTGAAAATCTGAAAAGTAATTTAAAATGTATCAAAAGTTTTCGTAAATCATTACTTCTCAATCGTCTCAAACCAGCAACATCTTATACATTATGTCTCTTAAAAGCTGATGATAAAAGGCTATCACCATTGAACTGTATAGCTTTGGTTACAAGTGAAAATTATGCAGCTAGAACATGGTTATCCAATCGAGATAAGCCTCTCATAATTTCTTTGTTTGTAATAATACTATGTGTTCTTTCTATGTTCAGCGCAATTGTTTCATATGTCGTGATTCGTCGAAATCCAACATTATTACGAGGTAGTAAAAGAATACTAATAGTTAGACACCGCACGGTGAATGCTGTCGTTCTTCCAGAAGGAGTTCACATCAATTCAGGTAGAAATATCGAAGTTGACTACGAGCAAAGTGCTTTAGAAAATCACGATTATTTCACACCTTTGGGTTTCTGTCAAAGAACTCGAAAAGATTCTCAAAATTCTGGTGACAGTTCTCAAAGCAGCGGCGCAAGTTATGTATCTGGTATTCAACCAAATTTGATTCAACTCGCTACTTGGAGAATTCACAGGCTTCGGAATAGCAACACGCGAGAAATAATGGAGAAATCACCTCCTCTACCACCGAATTATCCTAGGAATATACCTTCGCTATCATTCAAAGTGGAGTTTAAGGATAATGATGAGTCAATGAAGAAATCTGGAAAATATGATAATTAATTGTTATACCTTAAGGGAATTTATTAAGAAAAAATGATAGCCGCGAGTTGACTAAAAGCTTGTTCACGCTTTGCAAAACAATCACCCTCGCTGGCGCATGTTTAAGCGAGAAAGTCTTCAGAAAGTCTTTGCATTGCAAAAATATTTATCGAGACAGTGGTTTATGTATTATAGTTGTAAAAATTAAAACTCTACCATTATCGGTATCTATTTATTTCAAGCTGTAGCTTTAAATATTACTATTCACGAAAAATGACTGATATATATAGAAATTCTTCGTCACTCCTTCTCCTTCTTCCTCTGTACATCCAATTAATCACTCAGGCATACAAGAAAAAAAAATGTGCTGTTCCAAAAGATCGACTTATATAGCATTGTAGTATTTGTTGAGACTAGTTGAAACCTTAAATTTTGGAATTTACTATTTAACAGTTTTTTAATTCAAATTTAAAGTTTTTGTTTATGTCAAATTATCAATAATAAGCCAACATTAATGAAAAGTCGTTTTTTTCGCTTTAAAATGAATTTTTTATAGTCTTAATCTGTGAAAAGAATCCTCCAGATTAGAGTCCCAAAAAGTCTTTTGAAAAAAGTTATAATAATGAAAATTGAATTTGAAAACACTATTAATATTTTTCTTGCAAACGGCTAAACGAACTTTGACGATTCTTACGATGAAATTTTTGTTCAAAAAAGTACATTCCAGAAATGTTTCTTCAGAATATAAAAACACTGAATTTCTCTTAAAAATATCAGTTGTTTATACATATCTATACAAATCTATAATATATACACCCACAAAAGCGATGACTGATTGAGTAACCGAAATGTTTGACCCCTTCCCGATGAGATAGAAGGTTGTGGTTTTTTGCAATCGATTCTACGAGATACGTTAAATCACCAGATTTAATTGTGAAGATCTCCGATCTCGGTCATAATAGGGAAAAATGTCTTCTTTTCACACCCAACTAATAAAATCGGCAAGAGATTAATAAAAAAAGAGTAAAAAAAATCATGGCAATTGTTTTTTTCAATTAACCTATTAACTGATTTTAACGTATGTAAAAAAAAATTGTCTTCAACACATGTCCAAAAAACGCCCGTTTTCTAACGTGTAAAGCGGGCTGGGACGTTGCTGTTTTTAGACCGATGAACTAAACGGGGAAATAAATCTAATAACAGGGTAAATAAACGCGTCATGGGTAAAACTAGCTGTGAATTCAATCTCGGCTGTTCCATTTAACTAAATTTATATTATTTTGTGCTCATTGTTGAGCACTTAACGATATAATTTTACTTAAACTTCAATAAACTTAAAATTCAATAAAATTCATTATTCATACAGATCAATCGATTTGTTTTGACGCAAGAAATCTTTCTTTCCTTTACATATAATAAGCTTTGAATTTTCATTATTTGAGAAGTTATAGTCGAAAAATCAATTTTACAAAAATTGAAAATCTACATAAAAATTTTAAAATTCAATATTTTGAAAAATGCTTTGGCACGTTTTGAGATATTGGTGGTGCCAATATACCTTACAAATTTCCTCAACTTATCTGCTACTGTCTTCAAGTTAATAAGGCGTCATAAAATGGCCACATCCCCACATCCCCCCCCCCCACACACACACTGTCGGACAATTGATTAGAATGTTGTATCAGACATTTATCACGTGAGGAAAGTTCAATTAAACGATTTTAAAAATATTAGAAAATGTACCGAAAACAAAGCTTCCCCTATGAGGAAGCAAAAAGATTCAGAACAGGGTAAAAAAGACTCAGAAGTGGGCAAAAAAAGTTCAAACGTGCTGCCTCTAGCGGAGAATATTGGGACTTCGTCACGGCGTTTCAATAGGCCATGGTTTTCTGTTTTCATGGAAGTGTAACCTCAAATAGTTGTTCCATTATGCCAGTAAGATATCTAGTCTAGGAGAGTTAAACGATGAGTTACGATGTATGACCATCTGTTTCTGTATTACTATATAATACTTGTAACGATCTATTTTTCTCCTACCATTCGTCTCACCGGACGCTTCAGTACATGTTTGAAGATATTTTATCGCAAATTTGAATGAAAAATATTGACATTTGTAGGCACTATGCCCGTTGAGTCAAAACACCTTTTTCCAAACACCCTTCACGGTGTCCATGATAAGTCGAAAATGGATCACCTGCAATCAATCTAACCAAGAGCTTTCTTTAGTTTATATAATTTTACTCTACTTGGACGAAGGATTTGTCGAAATAAGTATTTTTGCAAAAATGGTGATGAATTTTCTGAAAATTTTAGGGGTCTGAAAATCCAGTTCTTTGAGTACCAAAAAAAAAGTTTTCTTTCAAATGGGAATTCCTTCGTCCAAGTATGAGATAATATTGTTCTAAAGTAGCCTGCAAAAAATTAGATTGGTAGATAACATGGTTTTTGAGAAATCGTGGACACCGCAACGGCCCTTTTTGAAAAATCACATTCTGAGATAATCGTATTTAAAGTTTCGAATACTTTATAATACTTTAATAATTTACTTTTTCGAATACAGGTAGCGCGCTGTTGATAGCTGTAACTTAGGTTCTAGTGCTCAGATCTCTATGAAATTTGGAGAAAATAATCTTAAAATAATGTGCTTTAAAAAAATGTCAAGTAATGCACAACATTCAATTTGAACATTTGTTGCTAATACAACACCTATAATACTTCTTAATATTACATAAAACTGCCAAACTTCATCATTTTCCACATAATCACCTATCAGTATGGCAAAAATTAGGGTAAAATTTAACATTTCACTTCCGGACATCGATAAATGCTTTTTTTTGCTTCATCTATAGTAATAAGTGGTGGCTTGTTAGATATATTGTTTAATGTACAGTTAAACGTTCGAAGTCTCATATTCAGAAATTCTACAGATATAGGATTGTCTATTTCAAATACATAGTGGTAAAGAATGTGACCCATATCGTATCTTAATCCTCCCTCGTGAAAATCATGAAATACATCCATGTAAAAATCGTCAAAAATATGATAGGGTAAGTCGAGGAGAGATGGATCGCTTTTTTTGTTTTCCTTTATAAAACCGAGATTTTGCACACAAAAAAATTCCACTCCGTATAAGTTTTAGTTTCAGTCCTTGTGAAGAGAACCATGCAAATAGAATTTTTTTTTGTATTAATATTTGATACTGTGAGAGACGTTTGCAAAAAAAAAAAATCGAGGAGATATGGATTCTTTGGAGGAGAGATGGATCAGGAATAAAAAATTATTGGTACTGTTACGTCCTACCTATCATTTATTAATTAATCGAGCTAACTGGCAACAGACTCAATTTCCTTATAACTCATCCCTTGTTTTAGTCCGTAACTTAATACGAATCTGGGAACAAGGACAAGCCAAATGAAATAGTTTAATTTAAGTTTTACTAATTTATTAAATTAAGAATTACAATTTTGGATGGATACAAATAACTTAGACGAGAATTGACCCTTACGAAAAGTTAAAGTGAGCCTGAATTTCAAGGAACAAATACCTTCTGTTCTTATTGACGATTATGCTGGATCCTTGTGTTATCAGTTGGTAATCCTTTAGTTGTTTTTGATGAGATACTTCTGCACTTCCACAATCGAACTTCTACAATTGAACTTCTTGATCTTCGTGACGAGGGTAATCTTTACCCTTGAAACTTCACTGTTTAGGCCCCTGTAATGGTACCAGTTTCTTAATCTTCACTAATTAGGGTCGTAGTGTTACTC
>UCOK01014710.1:0-16807 GCA_900474325.1 Synergus umbraculus | reverse complement strand
TTTTATAACTTAGCAAATATATTATAGATATGGTAGATATCAATTTCGTATTTATTACATTCTCATCAGAGATAATGTATCATTTTTTCAGTACTAATAATTTATTAATTTATATTAATTGATAATAATTATAATATAATTATAAATATTAATAATTATAAATTTTGAAAATTTAAAAATTATAGAAAATTAATTATTTTTTAAATTTTTTCAATTATTATTTTTTATTAGTCGCATTTCATTTTTGCCAAAGTTCTACCGCTTTCGGATTCATATCTATAGTTTGGAGACTCTGCAGAGTCCGCGAGCGAGCCTTTTGAGTTTTGGCTCGCTAAGTTCTTAGCAAAGATCTCACTCAATGACTCACATTCACATCAGATTTAACGCGGTTTCCATGGAAACAATGAAAAGATAGAGGGCAGCACCTCGATATAGGCTAAAATGCAAATATCCCCACCTAAAATCGTCCCCACTTCTGGCCTATGCCGCATCTAGGTACTAATATCTTTGATTTCACGAAATCCAAACCAGAGACCCTCTCGAATTTCACTAAATTCCTTCTCTCAAAAGTCACGCCAATTGCGCATACGTATTGCGTATTGCCAATAGCAATCAATCAGATGCTGAGTGGCATGCGGCAAGCGCAGTGATATCACGTGCTTAACGGTGTTGGAGCATTTTCAAACCACTAAAAATTAATGTAGACTTTACTCAAATCCGCCATTGTTTCCACATCTTAGCAATGCGCGGTGTTTGAGGTCGCAAAAATGATGTGTTTGAAGTGTCGTTTTTTTTATCGACAATCTTTTGGTTGTACGACAAGGGCTATCTGCTTATTTTCTGCAAAAAGAAATTTGTTTGGCTAAAAAGGGAATTTTTACAAGTAAGGTGATGCGGGTTGAGGGGTACGGGTAAACAGTACTTACATTTTGCCAAGTCCCTGTCCGAGCAAAAAAGGCACAAAACTTCACTCCAAGGGTGCTTTACTCACTCAGAAAAATTTTCCGAATCTCGCTATGCACTTCAAAGCCCGAGCACTTACGAAAATCGTGTAAAAAAAGAAGTTTTATAAATCGCGTACTACACATGTGCTAGTTACTTGAATAGTTACTGGACCTGACAGCTGTTTCGCAGGGTCGCCAATTTACCATTATATATACCATTATATTTACCATTAGACTAATAGTAAATTGGCGACCCTGCGAAACAGCTGACAGGTCCAGTAACTATTCAAGTAACTAGCACATGTGTAGTACGCGATTTATAAAACTTCTTTTTTTACACGATTTTCGTAAGTGCTCGGGCTTTGAAGTGCATAGCGAGATTCGGAAAATTTTTCTGAGTGAGTGACGCACACCCTTGGAGTGAAGTTTTGTGCCTTTTTTGCTCGGACAGGGACTTGGCAAAATGTAAGTACTGTTTACCCGCACCCCTCAGCAACCCGCGTCTCATCACTTGTAAAAATTCACTTTTTAGCCAAACAAATTTCTTTTTGCAGAAAATAAGCAGATAGCCCCTGTCGTACAACCAAAAGATTGTCGATAAAAAAAACGACACTTCAAACACATCATTTTTGCGACCTCAAACACCGCGTATTGCTAAGATGTGGACACAATGGCGGATTTTAAGGCATTCCACAGATTTTGCTATTTTTCTGTGTTTGTTTACATGTTTTCGTGAAATGCTGCAACATACTTAAATTCAAAGACAATTTAGTTATTAGAGTGATGAAACTCAAAAAATTAATTTTATTAACATGCATGCTAACATAATTAATTTTTCAGAATAAAATTTTTTTTGTAAACAATAAGAATTTTATTATTAACAAAATATACAATTTCTAATTTTTTTTACTTTTAAACAAATAATTAAAAAAAGATGTTTATATAATTTTTTTATAAAAAACTCATTGTTTATTAATAAAAAATGATGTATATTTTACTTACATTTAGAGCTAGATACTTCATTTGCATTAAAACATTAAAATATGGCTGTACTTGCCCCGCATGGTGCACTCAGATGATTATATGTAAGAAAGGTCCACTTTCCAAGGTCATAGCTCGTGTCCTATTAGAGCTAAGATATCCTCTTTTTTTCATTTTACGCAGAATTGAGTCTATTTTAATTTCTTTCCTCTGCGTTTCGTCCGCAGATCAAAAAGAAACAAGGTATATTTGAAAGTCCCAATTTTTCGCATTTTAGTGTAAAAATGCAAAAAAAAAGGGAGTTTTTGAGAGATCATAAATCACGTACTACTGGCACCAGAAGATCCTTTTTTTTTTAATAGTCGCATAATTTTGTTTACTTTATTTCATTCTCTGGCATCACTATCATAATTTTCCCATAGAACACCCTGTTACAAGAAAACTCCGCAGAGGGAAATTGCCCGGAAAAATGGGTCAAAAGTGGCCCAATTTGAGAGGTCATAACTTTTGATCTATTAGGATTAGGACTTTGCCCCTTGCGGCAAATTAAAGATAAATACATGAAATTTCACTTATCTGTAGAAAATTTTTTCATAAAATCATTAGGTTCGTTGGTACAGACAATGTTGAAAAAAGTAGTGATTTTTTAACGAAATTCGGAAAAAAGTGGTTTTTTGAAATGACTGTAACTCGAAACCTATTAGAAATAGAAGGTTCGCTTTTTTTTGGTTTTTCTTAGAATTTTGCACATTATCTTTTTTAATTTGCACTTTTTTTTGTACAACGCAATGGAAATGGTCCATCCACGCAAACTTGATTTTTGAAAATTCTTTTTTTAAAAAAAACACCATTTGGCAATCGATCCACGGCACACATTTTTAAGGGTCATTCACGACCCCATTCAGAAGCTATTTCCAAAAAAAAATTGCGTCTGGGAATTATTACGGAAAATAATGCTTTTTTATGACGAGCTGCCTGAACTACTGCTCAAGAGAGCATACACAATATTTTCAACCGCATAAATCAGCGGAAGTAAAAACTCCACGCAGCTGTACATCTGCACCTGTAACTTCTGGTTTCACTCTTTCACCAATCACATATTCCCATTCATAATTTCGAACAAGAAGTGCTTAAACTTGCAACTTTCACGTGTCGTAATTGTATTTTGTCAAAGCTTCAATCCGCGTCGAATACGTGGCAGCCATTCTAAAAGTAGACCCGCACGCTTCCTCTCGAACACGAAGACAACGAAAACGTTTTACTTATTACTCAGAATCGCGAGACCTGGGCGTATAACCTGTTAGGACTTAGGATCAAAATTTGTAGGTTGTAATAAATAATAAATGGAATGATCTTTGAACTTCGTAAATTGTTGCAGGAATGAAAACAACCAACCGACTGACAAGGTAAACAGAATCTCATTTGAATAATTAAAAATTTAGACACCAAATGTCCCCACTATAAATGTGCTTAATGCTTGAGAACTTGGCGCATTTATTTAAATCCCCAACAGATTCACTTACAGTCTTGTTACTTTCTACCTGAATTTATACTTTCATACCTTTAAGATTTAGCAGCCAATCTTCTTTTATCATATCTCCAGCTTTCTCAGCAATCATCATTACTGGTGCATTAGTATTTCCTCTCGTAATGACTGGAATTATAGAAGCATCTACAACTCTTAATCCAGAAATACCATGAACACGTAATCTTGGATCGACAACTGCTTCTGAATCACTTTTAGGTCCCATTTTGCATGTACCAACAAAATGATGAGTTGCAGCTGTGTATTTCTCGCTCACACATCTCCAATACGCACTGGTTCCAAATTTGAATTGCTTACAAGCTGGCAAGGAAAAATTGACTATATTGTAACCATTTTCATTAAAACTTTTGGTATCTGCCAACTGCATTGCAAATTGCATTCCCTCCAGAAGAATATTCAAATCCGTTTTATCTTGAAGATAGCCAGGATAGATTAAAGGATTACCCCAAATGGAATCAGAGCTATTAAGAAGAATAAAACCCCTACTTTTGGGTGTAAGTAAAACAGTAGAAACTCTAAAAGAATCGTAATAAGAATAAGGTTCTAAGAACATGGGAATATTGTTGGTTCCATTAATGAAATCATGTAAATTCATGGGTACCAATACAAACTGGATATCGGGTGCAGTCTTACTATTTTCGTACTTTGTTTTGATGAAGGCGCCAACTGAAAGAGGACCCACTGGACATAATGGACTAGTATGTAATTTTGAATAATTCTCTAAATCTTTTACTCTTTGATCAAGTTCTGGTAAAGATTTACTTGTCATAGAAAAGAAGAGACTATTTATCGCTACGTGATTGTGCAAATTTTCACCAACTGAAGAATTAAAAATAAGACTGATGTTATGTTTTTCAAGCTCCTCTTTAGGTCCAATTCCAGAGAGCATAAGAATTTTTGGTGAACTGAGTGCACCAGCTGATACAATTACTTCCTTTTTAGCATAAACAACTTGAGAAGATCCATTTTTGCTAGAAACGAATTCTACACCGATTGCTCTTTTTGTTTTTGGATCAATGATTATTCTTTTCACGTCGGACTCAGTTTTAATTACCAGATTCAATCTCTTTGTTCTGATTGGTCGAATAAATGCTGTATTTGTACTTTGACGTACACCATTTTTTGCAGTAAATTGGTACTCTACTGCTCCAATTTGTTTTTCTGAGTTTGGATCTGTTTTATTATAACCAAGTTCTTGCAATGCGTCAAAAATTATTTTAGGACTTTCATCTATGTTGTAAAAACGTTGTACATCTTGGTATCCTCCAGTCCCATGATAATGTTGATTTACTTCTACAACCTGTAGAAAAAAGTTATTACGTGACCTCGCTTTCAATTGTTTAATTAATTATTATTATCTAAGGACCACCGCAGTTGTCTGCGGTGGAGGGAAGATGTTACCCCTACTTGGCGCGTCCCCAGGTGGCGGATAGGGGAATGCTCGCTGGAAACAGAGGGTAGGGCGGAAATAAAATAGACCCCGCGGACTAAACACACGATTGGTGACGGTCTTAGCCCACTGGAATTGCTCCAAACCATGTCTGGTCTTTCTGCCAGCATGGGGTGGGGGCTGCTGTGAGCTTGCTCTGCCGAAGTGCAAGCTGCGACTGGGCATTGATCGGGGAGTGAATGGTGGCTTCAGGGATCGGAACCTGCAGTGCTCCGGGCGAGTCTAGTCCGCCCGTGTATCCCGGGATCGGTTAAACAAAGGTTGAGCCCCAGAGTACTCGGGTAGGACCTCCGTCCGAGGGTATACCCACTCCCAACTATTTCGAACCGCCCCTCCACGCACGATGCGCTGGTGAATTTACTAACATGGCTTATCAATACAGAAAACGAAGAGGGAGAAATAAGGAGATTCACACTGAAGGGAAGCTGGATTTCAGCAACAGCTTCGACGTGGTGGAAAAAAGCAGTGAGTATAAGTCGGACATGCTGAGATGAAGAAGAACATCGGGAAACACCAGTACGAAATGAAAGATGAACACAGACAGGTACGTCTGTGCTTAAAAAAGATCATGCAGATCTGCGAGTCGAGCGACGACATTGATCCGGAGCTGGTTACACAAGTAGAGTATACTCAAAAACTCATGTTCTCAGTTGGGTATACGCTGAAAAACCTAAATAGATCCACTGGCTACTATGTGGAGAGCATAAATAGGGTGCTGAGGGAAAAAATAAGTAAGGAGCGCAGAGAGAAGTCTCTCCTGAGTTCCACCTTGAAGGAGAAGACGGCCTCTGTTTCCACGCAGACGGAGCCACAAATGCCACCGGAGGAAGCGAAGGAGACGCGCAAGCGGGAGAGGGAGATAACTCTCAGCCCACTCAGCGGACAGGAGAAACCGGCCTCAAAAAAGACTAAGATCCAGGCAGGGGTCGTCGCATGGTCAAAGGTGGTGAAGAGAAGATCGAAGAAGGAAAAAGCGGTGGACGAGAATAAAGATAAGGAGCACGCTGCGCCATCAAGGAACAGCACCCCTGCAAAGAGACAGGACCTCCCCAAGAAAAGGAGCAGAAGGATCCCCCGGGAAGCCGTGACCATCAAGCCAGCCCCGGGCAAGAAATATACGGATGTCCTTAAAGACATCCAGAAGATGGTCAAGCCTGATGAATATGGCGTCAAGGTCAAGAGCATTAGGCAGACAAGGTCGGGGGACATCCTTATTGAAGTGACGGCTAAGACAGAGGAGAGACAGCACTTCGGTGATGCCATCTCCAAGGCCTTTCCCTATTGGAAATTCCCACATGGGGACCTTTAAGGATTTCACATGGGAACCCATATGGGAATCCACATGGGTTCCTTTGTTAATCCTTATGGGAAAATTGGGACACGAAATGAGATAAGAGCCTATGTGGGAATCTACATCAGAACCTATTTGAAGACCCATACAAAATCCTATGTATTTTCTTTTGAATTTGAATTAAGTATAATTTTGATAAGCAATTTTGAAGTAAGTAAATTAAAAAGAAAATTCATAAAATCCCGTATGAATTCCTACATAGGTTCCCACATAGGTTCCCATATAGGTTCCTATCTCATTTCGTGTCCTAATTTTCTCATACTTATTAATAAAGGAACCTATGTGATTTTCCATATGAGTTCCTATGTGGCATCCTTAAAGGGTCCCCATGTGGGGATTTCCAATAGGGTTGGACAAGGCGGGAGTGTGCGACACCTCGTCCCAAGGGCCCAAATTGTTGTCTACGACTTAGTTTCGACACAGAGGCTGCTGATGTGGATGAAGCGTTGAAGGTAGCCCTAGGAGACCAGCTGGGAACTCCACCTAGGGTAAACCTCACCAAGAGGAGCAACAGGGGTTGTATTCTAGCTTTTGTTGAGCTGGATGCGGCCGCTGCTGCCAAATTGGAGAAGTCTGCCTGACTGAAGGTCGGTTGGGTGAACTACCGGTTGAAGGCGCATAACGCTGAATCTCGGTGCTACAGATGCCACACTCAGGGTCACGTTGCTCGTCCCGGTAAGAAGCTTCCAATTGAAATTGATAGAAACGTTTCTATTGGTTTCCTATCCCATTTCTGAAAATATCATTTTAGTGCTGAAGATCGTAGAAAATTGAAAATAAAACGATTGAAATGTACACAATGTAAGTTAAACGAAACGAATCGGAATTAAAATGTAGTCAAAGAGAGATTTCCTGACATATTTAAGGTTAGGTTGATTCTTTGTTTCTCGAAAGCTAATATATTAATAATATATTTTCTTAAATTAAAATTTGCCGAAAAATTACCCTTCAGGAATAAAATAATGCATTGCGTCAAAGGATTTTCATCCACCAATTTATGTTTCTTTATCGGCAAGTGCTTGTTCGCGTTAAAATTTTTTATTTTTACATGTACTTTTTTCTTTTCTCGGCTGCCTAAAACTAAGTTACAAGCAAATATTGCACTTGTATTACTGCACTTGAAACACAAAACGAAAAGTAACCAAAAAATAAGTAAAAATTTTCCATCACGAGATTCACGAACGGATTAAGTTTCACCGGTTTCACGCTTTTATGTGAAGTATGAGACTTATTTATTCTTTGTTCATTTCGCTCTCAAAACACATTAAATTGATGTCAAACTTTAAAAAGATTGAATATCATAAGTTCACTCAAAATCTTAACACCACAAATATAATTCAATTGACTTCAACTTCTCACTTTACTAGAATGAGTTAAACATAAATCCTTTGTTTCGACTTTTTTTCCACTGGATGGTATTAAAGTGTTATCATTTTTCGGTTTCGCAAAATCAAATTGAATGTAATTGGTTTGTTCCAAATTAGCAGTCGTCTGAAAGAATTAAATTGACTTCAAAGTAAAAGGTTATCTAACGCTATTGAGTATTATTAAATTGATTTCAGTTTTCATGACCCGTAGCATCATTAAAGTGTATACACTTTCTCACAGAAAAATTGTACGATTGAATGCGATTGAAATGACACACAATTTGATGACGATTAGAAGTATTAAAACGATTATTTCAGAAATGGTATTGCTATCCTATTCAAAACGTTCCAAGTATGGTTATATTTGTGCGCATTTTAATTCATTTTAATCGGAAGCTTCTTACCGGGGTGAGTGTGCAAACGAGGACCGCAGTAAATGCTGCGGAGTGCCAGAACTTGGCAATACACCGCCGGGCAACAATGGCTAAAAGAAAAGCATAGAAGAGCAACAAACCAGGAGGAGACGCTGGAGGTAGCGCAGAAAACGGCACCCCCTGAAGTAATGCGAAAGCGGTTTCTCCTCACCGGGGAACTCACTTGTTCGATCCCTGGTGCGCTGGGCATGGAGATGTCTAACATGGAAGCCCCACACGTCGTGCAGTAATGCATTTCCCCCTCCCTTCCAAAAAAAATTGATTATTATTATTATTTAATTTCTTACTTACATCATTGTCTAGATTGTTTTCCGATTTCTTAAAATACTTTAATACTTCATCATAATTCCAACCAGTATTTCCCAGCTCAGCCCATTTGTCATAGTCTTCACTATTTCCTCTGACGTACAGCATACCATTAATTGTACTTGAACCTCCCATTACCTAAAAAAAATCCCGGAATCAGTCGACCATTCAGATTTTAAAAAATTAAAAAAAACCCTTTGAAGGATTTTTGAAAATGTGCATATTTAGATAAACTTTATAAAAACAAACTAACTTTTCCAACTCCGGTAGAACAAGGTTTTGCTCGACATGATTTTTTCCCTCTTTCTAACATATAATTGTGAATAAGATTACTTTCAAAAGACATTGAAACAAGACATGGTATTTCTGTTACTCTTGGCTCTTCGACTCCAGCTTCCAATAAAAGCACCTAAAATAAAATATATAAAGTTAAATATTGAAAATTTGACCAAAATAAAAATATAAAATGACTAGTGTCAAAATTTGCCAAGTGAGCCACCTATTTCTCGATGACCGAGATTTTTCCGCAGCAATTACCTTGTTCGATTCACCAAGATAAATAAAAAATGCAATTTAAGCAGTTTGCTGAAATTCGAGATTTTGCAACAGTTATTGTTAATAACATTTTTCTATATGAATTAGGACATTATTTTTTTTTCTATCGATTTGCTGTATGCATTTTGCTAATTCTTTTGTTGGTCAATGTCGACTAGATACTTTTTCGATAAACATTGTTTTTTTTTACAATAAATATAATTTTTTGAAAATATTAAAAATTTATTTAAACAAATTAAGATAATTGTAACTTCTCTATCGAATTATTAATTTTATTTAATAAGAAGTTATTTAAAAGAAAAAAAAAATGAAAACTTCCACCACGAAGGAATAATAAGGAGACCC
Organism: Synergus umbraculus; assembly: GCA_900474325.1. Taxonomy (NCBI): domain Eukaryota; kingdom Metazoa; phylum Arthropoda; class Insecta; order Hymenoptera; family Cynipidae; genus Synergus; species Synergus umbraculus. The sequence continues at coordinate 7,528 of UCOK01014710.1, read as the reverse complement.
AACTCTATCTCGCCACCTGAAAATAAAAACAGGACCTTAAATCTTTGCAAGAACTTTAAATGAGTGCGCATATGCGCAGTTGTCCTCTTCCTATTCATGGGAAAGTATGCAAGTGAGAAAGTTTTTAAAATTGACGATCAACCCCTTAATTTTGCAAACTTTCTCACTCGCACACAGAAAAATCACGTTAGAAGCAAATGAAGCTGGCGGGAATCGAACTCGGGTCATCGGGGCAGAAGTCGGGCGATGTTCCATCTACCTAGAAGACATTTTGAGAGTGGGGAATGAAAACGTCCATATGACTGTCCAAATCCGTTGTTCGGCAATTGAGACATGTCGGATACACTCGGCTGTTCTCGGTTTAAGGGGTTATATACACTTGTGTTGGTCGAGAAAATCGACAATTTTTTTATTACATTTTCTTAAAGTACATTCTTTTAAGATTATGTTCTTCAAATTTCATAGAGATCTGAGCACTAGAACTTAAGTTACAGCTATTAACAGCTGTAAATACCTACAAGTATTCGAAACTTTAAACGCGATTATCTCGGAATGTGATTTTTCAAAAAGGGCCGTTCATGATTTCTCAAAACCCATGTCACCTATTAATCTAATTTTTTTCAGATTGCTTTATAACAATATTATCTCATACTTGGACGAAGGAATTCCCATTTAAAAGAAGACTTTTTTTTCGGGACTGAAAAAACTGAATTTTCAGACCCATAAAAATTGATTTTTTCAGCAAATTCATCACCACTTTTGGAAAAATACTTATTTTGACAAATCCTTCGTCCAAGTAGAATAAAATTATATAAACTAAAGAAAACTCTTAGGTAGATTGATTGCAGTTGATCCATTTTAGACTTATCATGAACTCCGCGAAGGGTGTTTGAAAAAAGGTTCTTTGGCTCAATGGGCGTAGTGCCTACAAATGTCAATATTTTTCAGTCGAATTTAAATCTGGAATATATATTATAAGTTTTATGAGTACCATTTAAAGTAGCCTTAACAGTTTAAGTACAAAGTGAAAACATTTCCCTTGATTATAGTCTTAAGTAAAGAATTCTATTTATTCCTTCAATAAATATTTTGTGTACAGGAAAGATCCCATTCATTAAATGCCATGCAGATCCATATAGAATTTCTGTATGTCCCTGTCGGTTTCTGTTGGTAGCGGCATACAGAAAAATTTTGCCACTTGGAAAATCTGCATGGATTTGTATGGAGATCATAAAGAATGTAATACGTATGGAAATACATACAAAATTGGCTCTTGTTTCTGTATGGATTCCTAAACACAATTTTTCAATCAACGTATTAACTCCCTCCAGCTGCATGGATCTGTATGGAGATTCTAAAGAATGTAATTTGTATGGAAATCCATACATAATTTTCTCTGGTTTCTGTATTGATTTTCAAATGAGATTTTTCAGAAAATGTGCTAAGTTCCTCCAGCTGCATGGATCTGTATGGAGATTCTAAAGAATGTAATGTGTATGGAAATCCATACATAATTTGCTCTGGTTTCTGTATGGATTCTCAAACAAGATTTTTCAGAAAACGTGCTAAGTTTCTTCAGGTGTATGGATCTGTATGGAGGTTCCAAGTATGTAATCTATATGGAAATCCATACATAATTTGTTCTGGTTTCTGTATATGGATTCTCAAACAAGATTTTTCAAAACGCGCGCTAAGTGCCTTCAGCTGTATGGATCAGTACGGAGATTCCAAGTATGTAATCTGTATGGAAATCCATACATAATTTGTTCTGGTTTCTGTATATGGCTTCCTAAATAAGATTTTCATAAAACACGCTATGTATCTCCAGCTGTATGGATCTGTATGGAAATCCAAACAAAATTTGTTCTTGTTTCTATATGGATTCCCAATAACTCATAAGGGATCCATGCGGGACGGCACATTTAGGGTTGCGTCCGAAGCGTTGTACTTTTGCGCAAAACTATGAGAGTGGGAGAGATACACTAATACTACTTTCTCTCTCATTCTCATGGTTTTGTACAAAAATGCAAGGCATTCCGAATCAATGGAACGCCACCCTTAAATTCGAATTTAAGAAAATACAATTTTATTATTGTTATAATTGTATTTTATTATTAATTTATATATGAAAGCAAATTTGTTATTTATCTCATTAATTAATTATTTGAACTGCTTATTTATTTAAATTTTTTATTATTTTCAATGTTCCTATCCTAATATTTGAGACTTTCGAACCTTTGAAACGTTTCAAAAGTTTCATGAAACATTACAACCCTATCAACTTCAGCACGAAAGTCCATACAAAACCATACAGATCCAAGGGTTCGTAAAATCCAGTGTGTACCCAAAACAAATTGCAAATCCATACAGAAACCAGATTCTCTATTATAGGAATGTCCATACAGACCCGGCGGTTCGTGTCTGTATGGATTTGCTGGAATCTTACATGACAATAACCAACTTTTTCCATGCAGACTTTTTTTCTGTATGGTTCTGTATGGCAGATAATGAAGGGTCAATATATGGAGAGATTACTGATCTTTTTAGGAATGATTACCGTATTTTTGGACTCTGTCTTATAATAAAAGTTCTGTGTAAAGCATTCGTGGAATTGTTACAAAACCGCTGACTTTCATTTTTCTCCATGGAAGAGGACAACTGCACACATGCGCACTCATTTAAAGTTCTTTCAAAGTTTTACGGTCATGTTTTTATTTCTCAGCTTCGAAAGGCTTTTCGCTGACAGTTTCATCTCCTTATTATTCTTTTGTGACTTCCACGGAGTCTCAAGCTATTACTATTTTTTGCTAGGCACGTAGCGAGCATTGCCAGTGTCGCGCGTGCCCGGTATAAGCATACTGCAACTAGCGTTCGTTCGATTGTTTTTTTACGCTCCGGTTGATGGTATTAGAGTTTCTTGTAAAATATTTTCTGCTTCAATAAAATCAGTACAGTCGACTTCCCTCATATTGGACATTAGCTTGGATCGAAAAACTCAAAAATTGAACACTTCATAAACCACGCTCCTTGCGCATGGCAAGAGAATATTGCAGTAACGTATACTCGAAGTTTATGTATTTTGACATTCAATTGAAAATATACATGAAGTATGTACAGTATTGATAACTGGTGCGCACGCTTCCAAAAGAAAAAGACGAAGTGTACAAAATTTGAAAGAGACTCAGGGTGGGGGGTGTATCATAATATGAACTGTTCAATGTGGCGAATGTTCAATTTGCGGGAGTCGACTGTAATAGAAGACATTCTGAAAACTTGAGTAAATAAAGAATAATGATGTCAATTTCATTGAATTTTAATTTATGTGTATGTCAATGTGAAAAATAAAAAATTTGTATAATTGATAAAAAAATTTGAGAAAATATTTTGCAAGAAACTCTATTATCATCAACTGGAGTATAAAAAACAAAACAAGCGAACGGCGATGCCCGCTGCGTGCCTACAGTGCAGAAATTTCAGCACACCTGTTTAAATAAATTGTTCATATTTTCAACAAATTACGTTTACTGTAAAAAAACAATGTTTATCGAAAGAGTGTCTACCCGGTAAGGAGGAGTTGATTGGTACGCATAGAATGGCATTTACTTTTCAATGCACCGAAAAAAATAGTTTCTTCGTTTAAGAGGAAAATTTCTTTTATAGAATCCTCTCATATTTTCATATAAAAATGAGCATATTTCTCTATGAATAAGATTATTTTCCTCTATTTTTAAGAATAGAGGTGACAAAATGACTACTTTTGCAATTTTCTCTCAGACTCAGAATAATCCTCTAATATTGAGAGGATTTAGTCTTAGAACAGGCGTTAGTGACGCCAGTAAGGTGTAATAGACTAACCTATTCGTGTCGCGTTCTCGGTAGCCATCGGTCGCGTTACCCAAAACTCCAAAAGTGCCAGAATGGAATTGACGCTATCAGCTTTTTTGTCACAACAATTGGGCCTAAGTTGTTATATCGAATTATTCGGTAGTAAGTAAATTTTATACTTAACAAACTAATAGAATCGGTTGGTGATTTCGCGATTTTGCTAGAACAGTTAGATGCGTTAGAAGGTTAGAAGAGAAGAATGTGTCGAGTACTGTGTCAGCAAATGTGTCGAATGTAGAAGTGAAGAATGTGTTTAACAGTGCCGCTACATTTTTTATATATATACTGTAAAATTAAAAAATCGTTTTGTCAATAAATAAAAATTGTAAGTTAAAAATGCATTATTGATTTTAGAAACCCTAAAATATAACCTAGACAAATAAAAAAACAGTTTAAAGGAATCTTTTAAATTGAGAGGATTTTTCCTTTTATTTTAAGAGGATTCCTCTTTATTTGAGAGGATTCCTTTTTAGAAGAGAAAAATCCTCTAAAATTAAGAGGAAAACTTTATATACCATATTGTAGAGGAAAACTTGCATCAGAATAAGAGGAATCCTCTTAAACGAAGAAACTTTTTTTTTCGGTGTGCCTTTAAATGCATACTAATTGCATTTTTGTCCAAAATACCATCGAATGCGCATTAAATGGCATTGAACCGCATTAAAACACATTAACTAAATTTTTTGCAACGGCATTATCAAGTAGGCAGTTTAATGCCTTCACATATGTGCGAATTTAAACGCATTAAACTGAGGCTAGTTTTATCCAATAAAGCAATGGCATTTCGGACAAAAATGCAATTAGTACGCATTTAAAGGCATTGAAATGTAATTTTTTTTTAATGCCATTCTATGCGTATCAATGAACTGCTTCTTACCGGATAGTCAATAGATAATATAACGATAACTTCATAAAACTTACATTCCAATCACTAATCTCTGTTAGTCGATTAGCAAGAATAGAACCAGCTGTGCCACCTCCAATAATTATAAAATCATATTCTTTAGGCTCAGATTTTCGATTAAGATTGCTGTCGATTGAATTTCCACGTAAATTCGCAATTAGAGTCAAAAACAAAAGTGTTGATGGGAAACACCCACTTGCTGTGGTGTTTGTAAGACAATATTCTGATAAATTTGGAATTTTCCATGGTGTATTCATGTCAAAGACGTTGAAGATGCGGCAAGTTGTAACGGAATAAATGTAGTAATGTCACGTCCTGACAGGCGCAACACAAACCCCCGAAGTTTAAAGATTTAGTAAGGGATTCTTCGTTTTAGAAAGGAAGGAATTTTCCTAAACCATGATGAGGACAACCGCTTGAGCAAAAACAACTGTGATATAATTAAAGGACAATTTATTTAAAATTAAATGTATCTATGGCAGGCCCTTGAAAAATCTTTCTTGATCTGAAAAGAAGAGAAAGAATTTTAGTTCCTATCTTCCATCAGAAATAGATCCTAATTGTTTTTATTAAAAGAGACCTGCTTGCCTGATTTTTTTAAAGTTTGAAGTTGTAGTGGTACCCTTGGGGCTGGCCTCAGCTTCTAGGATAGTTCTGTTCACCTCTTGGACGAAACTTAAGAATTTGGTAGTTGGCTTGGAAACTCGATGATAATTTTCACTCACAGACTAAACAATTACTTGTTGAGTTAGAGATGTGTTCGGCTCAGATTCGAAAAACAGACTGAGGACTGAAGTCCAGATCCTCTGTTTTTATAATAGGTGATGCCGTCACACCAATTTAGGTTTTCTTTGAGTCCCTCAACGAATTAACATTTTCGAAAATGATTCGATAATGTAGAGCATTTGTAGTAGTGTGGATACGTGAGTTCCCCTAAATGCGCATAAATTTGGTTCCATGTTTTGACAGTTTTCAATGCGCTCGATAAATAGAATGAGAAGCGTGAACACAGAAAGTTAAAAAGATTTTCACGCAAGTCGTGCGAATGTAGGTATTTTGTGACGTTGCAAAATTTTGCAAGTTACAAACTTAGTCTTTATTAAAGTAAATTCATTTAAGTTTATTATTCAGCTCTGGAGATTGCACATTTCGCGAGATTCAAAAATTCGTACCTTAGAGCTCTTTTGTTACGGCTTTAAGCGTAGCGAAAATCAGGAAAATGTTCCCAGGTGAAAATCTCAATTGATTTTGCCTCTTTCCTGTTACTCGCACGCTTATCCCCTCTCGAGTTCTATTTGTCACCTCGAATATTGATAATTTTGATTTTTGGTGATAGGCCAATAAGAACATTCGCACACTTCTCCTACGTTAAATCTTGGGAGTAGTTTAAATCAACCGCCTCATATTTATCTATTTTGGATCACTGAAAAACTTTATGATGTTTTTGATGACGCCTTCAACAACTTAAAGGAATTCTGATGATTCAAACTTTCCCGCCTAAAACCGCAGCGCACTCATTTAATATTGACTATTTTACTGGAGAGTTAAGACCAGCCCTATCCGACCAAAAAAGAAAATGGCGTTTCTTAGTGATTATAGTTTCTACGTGCACAATTTTCTAACTAAGGGCGCCGATGTGCGCAACACGCGTTAAAAATAAATTATACTAATGGGAAAATATTCAAAAAATTAAAATAATTAGGTTTTTGAACAAAAAGAAGTCAGAAAATGTTTCTCAAATGATTATAGGATATAAAATACACATTATCCATCAATCAAATAATATGAAATTGAAACGCTGGCGATCAAAAGGGGGTATGCGTGGATTCGAAACATCCAATTTTTATCAATTATACTTCAAAAACTACAAAACCTACAAATTTTTGCAAGGGGAAAAAAAGATGCGCCTTGAAATTCTCTACAAGTATAAGTCTTTAAAATTAAAAGTCGACACATATTTTTTTATTTCGATATGATATATGCAAACGGCAATTTTTCAAACATATCTGAAGTAGAAACAATTGAAGATTTTTAAAAATCTTCCAGTTCTTAAATCATTTCTTATAAAATATTGAATTTAACTAAAAATTTTATTCCATCCAAAAAGTACTATCGAAAATTTTTTTCAAGCGAAATATTTTTTTCTGTTCTTTGACCGAAAATGTTCGACGCGGATTTTTCTCAATATGATATGCAAACTTTTCAAGTAAAAATTATTTAAACATCTAGAGTAGAAACAATTGAGGAGTTTGTAAAATCTTCCAGTTCATAAACCATTTCTTATAAAACAATGAATTTACCTAAAAAGTCTCCTAAAAAAAATATAATTTTTAGGTAAATTTATTATTTTATAAGAAATGGTTTACGAACTAGAAGATTTTTAAAAATCTTCAATTGTTTCTACTTCAGATGTTTTAATACTTGTAGTTTGCATATCATGGCGAAATAAAAAAATACGTTTCAAATATTTTTTATCAAAGAACATAAAAAAAAAATATTTTGCTTGAAAAAATTTTTGATTGTAATTTTGGGATCGCATAACTCATATGGTTTAATAAAAATTGGAACACATGATGAAAATGATGAATTAATTGTGAATTAATAATTAAATAAATTATTAATTTATTTAATTTAAAATTAATTTAATTAAATTTATTCATTTTTATTTTTTATTGATTTTTTGCCAACTTCATTGAATGTATATTTTTTATTTTAATATAAATATATATATATATGTAT
>UCOK01014709.1:0-16739 GCA_900474325.1 Synergus umbraculus | reverse complement strand
AATTTACTTTAGTGAAAATTTCTACTAATTATATTAGTTGTATTTCACTATTTCAATTCGCAGTTTTCAACTTTACACTAAAGTTTTAGTTAAAAATAACTAACAATTAGTAGAATTTTTCACTAAAGTAAATTAGTGACTCACTTTTCACTAATTCAGATTTAGAGAGAAAATGACTGAAAATTTCAGTGACTTTTGACTGATTCTCAGTGAACTTTCACTGATTAAAATCGTGAGAAAAGAGTCACTGCACTGAGAAACTCTATGTTAGAAAAATTACTAATATCGATAGCAAGTAGGGGCAAAATCCCAAAATGGAGACATTTTAATACAGAAAATAATAAATTTTACTATTTCAATAGTAATTTTTCCTATTTAAATAGTAAAATTTATTATTTTCTGTATTAAAATGTCTCAATTTTGTGATTTTGCCCCTACTTGCTATCGTTATTAGTAATTTTTTTAACACAGAGTTTCTCAGTGTGAAAATCAGTGGAATTTGACTGATTCAATTTTACAGAGAAGATAAATGCCGAGATAAATGCATTTCGTTTTGAATGCATCCACATTCCTTACTAATTTTGCATCCAAACTTAGTGTCCCCCATAAAGTTCACCATAAGTACTCTACCTTCCACAAGTTGAATCTAAGTTTATTTAAACAAACTCGCATCTAACTCACAAGCTATCAAAAGCATCCATCTAAAAATCATTCCAAAATATGTATCCAAATTCATAAATAGTGTCTCATCAAAAAAAGCATCTAAAATTAGCTGAACCCAACTTTAAATCTTCGAGTCTATTTCAGAAAATCTCCACATTGCATGCATCTAAATTCGTAACTCATATCGCAACGAAACTTCAGCATTCTAAACTTGTTATCTCCAACTCGAACCTAATTGCTCGCATCCAAATTAAGTCTCTTAATCCAATTTGGATCGAGTTAAAATTGGAAACATACATCCAAACTTTCTCACTCTGTATAATAATAAATTCTATATCGCTGTCGACAGACAACTGACAATTGAGAGTTAGTTGCTTGTCTGGGGTTGGGGCAGGGGTGCTGAAGAGTTAGCTATATAGAGGGGCAGTTTTGCGAGGTGTGTGTGGGGCAGGGGGGGGGGCAAGAGGATAAGTTCGCGTGACCGACGGTCTCGGCTGGCTAGTTTCACCGCGCCATCCTGACTCTACACGGCCTCCACCTCTTCCTTCTCTACCTACAGTACCTCCTCCTCCACCTCCACCTCCACCAACACCACCTCCGCGGTATTCCATTCCTCTTCCACGTGTCGGTGCATGGAGAGGAAGGTAAAACAGCCGTGGATGGAAAAAAGAAGAGTATGCTACGATGCGTGGCTTCGTGTCACGGGCGGTAGTTTCCATTGGCCGTTGCCTCAGCGTCGGCCTCTTCCCCCTGCCCCCCTCCTACCCACCTCCCTATCCACCCACAAACCACCTTCTGCTGTCTCTCATTCTCATTCCCTTTATCGTTCTCATTCTCTCTATCTTTTCTACCTTTCTCCCTTTATTATCCTCTCCTCTTTTTCTCTTTTTCCAACTCGCTCTCATTTCGTCTCTCTTTCTCTTCTATCGTGGTCTCTCCCATTCTCACGTTTTGTTCTTCAACTTTCTATCGAACTTTCTTGTTCCCTACGTGCCATCCGCCTCGTTATCAGAAGTACGTACTGCATGTCCATTGATACTTTGCTACCATTTATTATTGATTTTGAAATGTAAAGCGAAATAAACTCTGGGTGAGAGATGAATTGTCGTTTCCGATGCGGACTTTGATAAGAGGTAAATAAAAGGCGGTGAGAGAATTATGTGTAATATTTGAAGGACTGCTTGATTGTAAAGGCATTTATAGAGCTAACTTTGCTTGAGCAACTAGATAATTGATGTATAAGTACATTTATATGTTTGTGGTTCTATATTTATATCGTCGGATCAATACAACTTAAAAAGCTTCAAGATTGAATGCATTCAAGTTGAAAGCTTTATAGTATCAAATTGGAAAACTGAAGCTTAATTTAATCTGTAATGCTTACAAATTGAATTGGAGAAGAAAAGTTGGATAGAAGCAGTTTGGAATTTTATTTTATTTGCAAATAATTTTTAAGCCTATGAAGTTGGATGCTCTCCAAACTTGAATCAGTGAAATTTAACTGATTACCAGTCAAATTCCACTGATTTGCAGTGATTCTTTTCTCACGATTTTAATCAGTGAAAAATCTACTGGAAATCAGTGAAAAGTCACTGAAATTTTTAGTAGTTTAGTGAACTCTCTAAATCTGAATTAGTGAAAAGTAAGCCACTAATTTACTTTAGTGAAAATTTCTACTAATTATATTAGTTGTATTTCACTATTTCAATTCGCAGTTTTCAACTTTTCACTAAAGTTTTAGTTAAAAATAACTAAGAATTAGTAGAATTTTTCACTAAAGTAAATTAGTGACTCACTTTTCACTAATTCAGATTTAGAGAGAAGATGACTGAAAATTTCAGTGACTTTTGACTGATTCTCCGTGAATTTTCACTGATTAAAATAGTGAATAATCTACGGGAAATCAGTGAAAAGTCACTGAAATTTTTAGTAGTTTAATGATGATTACTGAAAATTTCAGTGACTTTTGACTGATTCTTCGTGAATTTCCACTGATTAAAATAGTGAATAATCTACGGGAAATCAGTGAAAAGTCACTGAAATTTTTAGTAGTTTAGTGAAGATGACTGAAAATTTCAGTGACTTTTGACTGATTCTCAGTGAATTTTCACTGATTAAAATCGTGAGAAAAGAGTCACTGCAAATCAGTGGAATTTGACTGATTCAGTTTTAAAGAGTGCACCATTAAAAATGTTGAATCCCTAAGAAATTGATGAAATCTCCAAGAAATCCCTTGAAATTGTTCTTTGTTAGTAGTAAGTCAGTTTTAAGCAAAAAAAAATTGAAACAATAGGAAACAGTCGCTGTTATTATGAGTGATGCTTCGAACCGACCTTTGCGTTTCTGCGGTTCGAAAATTACTGGGTTATTATGTAGCCGAATCTCTTAAAGAGGCTTTTACGCCTGCTTTATACATTGAGGCCTTAGGGTTCAAGAATTGGGAACAGGTGAAGAACCCTAATAATATGGAAATGACTGACAGCCTGCAGTTTTGTGGCAAGTTGTTACAAAACTCTCTGTTGGTTCTACTGACCGCCACTGCGGTTTCTTTTATTGCAGTGTTTTACACAAATCTTTTTTCATTTTCTGATAATTTATTGACAAAACTTCCCAAAAAATATTCTGCACTTCTTTTTAAAGAGGCATAAAAAAGGGCTATTTAAAAAAATGAATATTTGCAAGCCTTTTGATAATTCGCCTTAATCTGAATCAGCAAATTTCGCTGATGAACCAGTGAATGTCACTAATTGGAATCAGTGGTATACTTATCGCTGATTCTTGAATAAATTTTGTTCTAGAACTACATAACAGTAGACCTTGCATAATTATTATATTCCCAGAATTTTATTCTACATTTACAGTGTCGATTTGATTATTTTTTTCAAAAACCAGCAGCAGCCACATTTTACACAAATAACCACAAATGTCAGGTATAGAACTTGAGTGAATAAGGTAGTTTGGAGACTATCACGTAGTAATTAACTAGATTTTAATTATCGGTTGCCACTGAGGCGATTCGGCACAGCTGTATGTATTCAAGGCGTCTGATGACCATTTAGATTAAGATGGGAACTCAGATATATGAGGAAGTCGTTAAAGTTCTATTCTCCATAAAACGTAAATTATTTCAAAGAATTTTTAAAGCCAATTGCCTACAGAATTATTTTTACTCCCCTTCTTCTCTGCTTATTTCACTTCAAATATTCAGTTGTTGTAACCGCTAGTTACAAATATTTAAATGCTTTCCATCATATATTGTATTCAGTGAAAGTTACTCGAGAAATGAACCCTTTGTTTCTAATCACCCGATAATTATCATTCTTCTCGATGTTATAAGCTCGCCAGAGCGTTGATAGAAAGGTCGCAGGGAATACAAATTTTAAATGAAGTTCTAATCATGTTATTAGAAAGTAAAGAAACTATAGAGCTTTGAAAATGAATGCTTGCTTAAGCCACTAAAATACGATCGATAAAATTGATGCCCGAAGGTTTACTTCCATTACCAATCAGATAATTTCTTTTTTTTGTACGAGATAATATTCTTGAAGCAAAAGGGAAAGTTAATCAAGCAACGATGATATCAATCACATGTTAGAACTATTAAACATTCAAAGTTGAATACATCTTAAGATTTTATAATTTCGACTAATAATTGTGCATTTTAAAATTGGGACCATAGCCATCTTCCTACCGCGTGCAAAATTTCTCCCAGGACATTTTAATTGAATCCCTTTTGAATATCGTCAACTGGTTTTTATTACAGGAGACCCTTCTTTCTATTTGTGGAGCATTTTAACGAGATATCAGATAAAATTTTAGTTTCTACAGGTTCTATTGGCGTCACTGTTCGTGGGTACAATTAAATTCCTTTTTCCAGACATGCGACCATATATAGCCATGAAGGTGTCATTAATCAAAACTCTTTGCGACCGTCGAGATCGATCCAATTAATCGTCGTGGGTGTACGTGAGAGAGGGGCGTATATATAATCCAGGGACTTTGAAAAATGCCTCGGGTTTTCTAATCGGCGAGGCTCGACGATGACTGCCCCTGGGTAGCCATTGGCGAGTTGGCCTACATCGTCCTGGTTGCACGGGAGCACGCGATCTGATAAAGGGCCCTAGACGTCTCTCGTACCAAAATAAACCGTCGCACTTTACATAATGTTCAACGGCTTAGGGGCCTCTCAGCCAGGGCTGGCGAGCGTGGTGTGCCTCCGTTTCCGTGTGCTCAACGATAAGTCATGCTGCTAATGCATACACGTGTCTGTGTACATCCATATTCCGCAGAAAAAAAAATAAGAACGCGAATCCTCGCATTCTTGAAATAAGTAATTTTGTCCTAATCTTGTACGTTATTCAGGCTCTTAGATAATGACAATCCTTCTGTCGAAATGGATTCGAAATCTGAACCGACAAAGTTGGAAACCTTTCCAAATTAAACAGCTGTAAATTCAGTCCAAACAAAATCAAGTTACATCAGTAATTTAAACTCTGTCAAATTGGAAGCATCAGAATTTGGATGATGTTAAGTTCTAGGAAAGCAAAGTCAAAGGACTGGACCAGGAAAGTATAAACTTTAGATGGTTTCCTTGATTTCCTAATAAAGTGAATAAAATATTTAGTAAATTCTCAAGATAATTGTCCATTGTGATGCAATTCGCGTAAAGAAGAAGTCGCACGAAGTAACCTGGGTGCATCACGAAAATGATTTATAAATCACAACACGACACGGAAAGCGGAAGTGGGCGCGGTATCTAGTAACAATATGGCAACGTTCGTGTAAAACACCCACCATTCTTTCAAAGATACCTCCGGATCTCGCAATATAGGTTTTTTCCTCCATTATGATTCGCGTACACGAACGCGGGTTGGTAATGCGTAAAAGTTTTTTTTTTTATTATTCGAAAGCGCATCTCATGTGATTTGAAACAACTCATGAACAGAGGCATTGAAATACACAATTACATATGATATGTATATGTATATATATATACGATTATACACGAATCTTTAAACACAAAAAGTGTGATGTATTAATCCAGTTTTGTGTGGCCGTGTTTCCATCTGTTTTATCGTTCTATTCTATCAACCTCGCTGATATCCGATATTCCAACTGTAAGTCATGCGACGTGCCTGTTCGGTGATTAGAATCATTACACAAATGTTAGGACAGTAAAAAGTAAAGGCGCTGCTTGTAAATACCATTCTTGTACACCACTGAAATAGAGCCTATGCAAACCAAATTAAATGGGGTAATTTATAGTTTCGGTAGATCGAATGCGAAATTTAAACGATGTGAGATAAACAATTGCTGTTTTTGCCTCTAGGGTTTACATGAGTTCATTATAAGAATTATTGGACTAACAATATTTTACTGCTGACAATATCTCGAAAAAATATATGAAACTTTAATGTAGATCGTATTAAAGTATTTTTACTCTTGATTTAATAAAGAATATTACTAAAAATCATTAATTTTTTGTTTCCCTGATGTTCCCATTGGTGGAATGAAGTTAATGTTTGGTATGTCGGTATGTATTTAGAGGTGACCCGTATTTCTGAGGGGGGCATTGGCGCCCCGGATGAGATTCCCCCGAAAAAACCGTGAATTATCAGTCGCGTGTGATCGCTCAGGATAGGCATGCATGCACAAAGAGAGAAGGCTCGCGCCTCCACAAGTTTACAGAGGCCGACAAAGAGGCTGCCCATCCATAATTCAAGCAATCCAGTCTCATTGTGTGTCCAAGAGTGCCGCGCAGGGTGCGAGGCGCCGATTGGATCCTTAGCGCCTTCAAAGAGCATTTTCTTCCGGCGGACCCGCCAGCATTTAAGGCCCTGCCAGCACCTTGCACCCTACATGTTAATTCTATGAATTCCATAGAAACTCTCGCAATTAATTTTCCCCTCCCTCTCCTCAATTTCAAAATTGATAAATGTGAAGAGTACATTTTTGTATTTCGCGTATGTTGATTTTGTTGTACTCTCTAAAACTGAATCAGTCAAATTCTACTGATTTTCAGTGACTCTTTTCTGACGATTTTAATCAGTGAAAATTCACTGAAATTTTCAGTAATCGTCACTAAACTACTAAAAATTTCAGTGATTTTTCACTGATTTCCAGTAGATTTTTCACTGATTAAAATCGTGAGAAAAGAGTCACTGCAAATCAGTGGAATTTGCCTGGTAATCAGTTAAATTTCACTGATTTTCAGTGACTCTTTTCTCACGATTTTAATCAGTGAAAATTCACTGAGAATCAGTCAAAAGTCACTGAAATTTTCAGTAATCGTCACTAAACTACTAAAAATTTCAGTGACTTTTCACTGCTTTCCCGTAGATTATTCACTATTTCAATCAGTGAAAATTCACGGAGAATCAGTCAAAAGTCACTGAAATTTTTAGTAGTTTAATGATGATTACTGAAAATTTCAGTGACTTTTCACTGATTTCCCGTAGATTATTCACTATTTTAATCAGTGAAAATTCACGGAGAATCAGTCAAAAGTCACTGAAATTTTCAGTCATCTTCTCTCTAAATCTGAATTAGTGAAAAGTGAGTCACTAATTTACTTTAGTGAAAAATTCTACTAATTGTTAGTTATTTTTAACTAAAACTTTAGTGAAAAGTTGAAAACTGCGAATTGAAATAGTGAAATACAACTGATATAATTAGTAGAAATTTTCACTAAAGTAAATTAGTGGCTTACTTTTCACTAATTCAGATTTAGAGAGTTCACTAAAATACTAAAAATCCCAGTGATTTTTCACTGATTAAAATCGTGAGAAAAGAGTCACTGCAAATCAGTGGAATTTGACTGGCAATCAGTTAAATTTCACTGATTCAAGTTTAGAGAGTAAATTAAAATTGTAAATCTAAGAAAATGATATGCCATGAAGTATAACAAGTAACATAATCGAGTGTTATACAAGTTAAGTACTCCGACGCCCATCTTTAATAATAATGATGATGATCCTTCCTGTTGGCCAAACCATAAATTAACGAAGTGATTTCGTAAAGAAATTTCTCTTGTATTACAGCAAGGTATAATTAATTGCAAGACCGTGATTCGTCGTCCGGCATGTCTCAGGACTCGCGAAGGATTCTCGTTAAAATCAAGACGCGATCAGGCCTTGAGTCTGAAAGAGTTTTCCCAAGAACCGGTGAAACTCCTGAATGGCGACCAGGGGAGTCGGGGCTGCAGCTTAATGGAAGGCTGTATAATGTACTGTATAGCGCTGCCAGTTGCCACATCGGAAGAATGCACGGCGTTATTGCATGCTTCGCTTAAAGCAAGGAAACGCTCGTATCAGATAGCATTGCTTCGAACGTGCGTGCTTCGCCTCGTATTACTGCTTTCGGAAACATCGAGTATTACGTATGGTAATTCTCTAATTGCTTTATTTCAATCGGGATCCTTCTCACCCCCAGTTGCCCTTCGAAGAAGACCGGATCACCAATTTTCCATTGTTTCCTCTGCAAACTTCACGCGATGCAAATTAGAAGACTTCATTTGCAGGAGAAAATTGGGTCAAGAGTTGTCTAATATATTTTGATGATAAAGATGATAAAAATGGTTCCATCCAATTTGGAACATCTACAAGTTGAAAACAGCCGAGCCCTTGGAAGGATTTAGAGATTTTACTTTGATTTCAGAATGCAACGCACTTTTTCAGCGTCGAGCACATGATTTTTGAAAGGCACGATATTCGCCACGTATTATGTTCGTAGCCGAAATCCTTATTGTATTGTAATTTCGCAGTCGATATTTAAGTGCGCGGTGCGCGTGCTCGCGCTTGTATTCAAAGCAGCTTAACTAATTTGAATAAGGGATAAATAAAGTACCTATGGTAGTGATATAAGTAAAAGTCGGCCCGTCGCGGTCGTCGTACGGCTGGCACGGGTCCTTTAGGCTTTTATCTAATCTTGTCCCTGCCATGTATGGCAGAATGGGACAGGTAGCTTTTAAGTCGCAGCCACCAACGTTATTATTTAAATAAGCCAGCCAAGAATACAAGTTTCCAAGTGTCCAAACTTATACGGGGTGTCCGATGTACACGCGTCGATATCCACCTTAAGCAATGCCAATGCAGACGCAAAATAATCGTGTTTCCCATCAAGACGCTAATTATTGCTTTACCTATTATAGAATAAGACTCGCGTGGATCCCAGAAAAGCGAATCGATTGTATGTAATTCATGTCCATTGAAAAGGAACATAACATTCATTATTAATTTCAGCATCTGCGGAGAAGGCGCAGTAAATATAAAAATATATTTCTAATGCTTTAATAAAATGTATGTTGACTTAGCGAGGAATGAATTACATAATGACACATAAATTCTTTGTATACTTAATCGTTTAGTGACTTAAAGTCATTTGGAGAAGTCAATTGTAGTGCTGAGGAGCAAACGAGATAAAGAGATAGGAATTATGGCAGTGGTAAACATTGTTTTTCTGGTGTCATGGCATATCTCATGAACATTATGGCACATTACCTTCTGTTGTCAGCCGGTGATCCTAATCACTCCGGTTTGACGAGATCCATGTGGAGATGCCTAGAATGGCGTTAAACGTTTATAGCTATACGATCTCTTTAAGCGAGCTTAAGCGAACTCATCGCGATACCGTCAAAAGTTAATTAATAACAAGAGATCATTAATTGATCTACGAAAATGATTATGCAAAATTGTTCAAGTTATAGCTTGATGTTCATTAATTATGAAAATGTAAATGTCCGCTTCAGTCTAATGATAAAAACAATATACGAAGAACTGAAACATTGTTTCAATTACTTTGAAACATTTATAATACGTCTATTTAAAAACGAATGAGACATTGACAAATTAAAAAGTGAAATATCAACGACGTAAGATTTATTTTGCAATAAAAACTGAAATTTCTGCATTTCCGTACATCATTGCAGTATAATATTTCTCAACAATTTCTCATAATAATTATTATTATTACACTGCTTCCGTCGTGTGGAAATCTTAAGTTAGGAAGGAGAACGATAAGAAAATAGAAAAAGTCGAAAAGAAGTGTGAAAAATTCGTAAGAAAGAGAAAAAGATAGTGAAAGCCCGAGTGATTTTCAATTTATAATTCGTCAGTTTACACTCGGTTTTTAATTGAGTTCATATTACGCGCGCGCAACTCATGGAAATTTATGCTAATCCATACGGTAATTAAGAGTGTAATCAATTCTCAACTATCGCGCCACGTCGTCTCCGTTTCTTCGTGTGTTTCGCCTCTAGCCATGCCATTGTTCGTGATCGCTGGCCAAAGTTATTCAAACGAAAATAAATTTAACACACCGAATACGAATAAATTTATGCAAACGCTTCTGGGAAAAATGTGTCTAAATAAACCAACCGTGTACTGGGTCGCATGCTAATAGACATTTTTCAAGAAACCCAAGAGCATAGGTTCCAACCAAAGAAAAGATAAATTAATATAATTATAATAATTATCTCTTTCTTTAATCAAGTTATATTACTGCATTAATAAAAAAAAGTGTTTGAATGGTGTCCTTTGATCAAAAAACTTCCTATTCCATCTCGAATAAAAATGAGAGGAAATTTTGATACATCAGATTTCTCTTTCTTTTTTTTGTAAATTTCCTTTCTTAAACTATGTTGTTTCCGAAGAATTTCAGTGACACGAGTTTGGTTTAAGATGGTTGCATACTACTGACCACTGGCACGCCAATGTCGGAGGATCTCGATTCGGTATTCATGGAATGAACTTCGCGGATTTAAGTCCCCTATCGAGAGAGATAAAAAGTACCTGAATCGGTCCTAACTCA
The DNA here is from genome assembly GCA_900474325.1 of Synergus umbraculus. Classification (NCBI taxonomy): domain Eukaryota; kingdom Metazoa; phylum Arthropoda; class Insecta; order Hymenoptera; family Cynipidae; genus Synergus; species Synergus umbraculus. The sequence continues at coordinate 6,269 of UCOK01014709.1, read as the reverse complement.
CTCTGGGAGTTGTTCCTTCTCCATTGCTCTGCAGACGAGTGCGAAAATAATCGTTAGCTTTGTCGAGCCGAGGAGTGGGCCCCAGAGACCCGGTGAGGCCCTTGAGGGTCTGACACGTGTGTACCCTCGTGTCTAACTATTCGTCCGCATTCTACGTATTCCACAATCCTGCATCTTCTCTACCCACTCTTTATTTTATATCTTTCCTCTCTTTCATCAGATTGACCTCCACTTCCCACATCTCTTGATTCCGATCAAGAATTGGGAGAAACCTAATGGAGTCATCCAGGTGCAACGGAATTTCACGCTCGCTCGAAAGACAAAATAAAGATCTAAAGGAAACGACTGAATCTCTAATTTGACTATGAAAAAGACACACGAGAGTAAAAATCTTTTAATTTCGATGTCTATTGACATTTCCCACACAGAAAAAACGAAGGATAAAGTTTACATCGATTTCAGGGTAAAGATTCGCTGCAACAAAAATTAACCTTGTCGAATAAACTTTACACTAAAAGAAGATAATTTTGTGTTTTTAAACTGTCTCGAGATGAATTTTCAGTGAAAAAGCGTCGTCTGCTATGCGGTTGACAACAGTGAGAAAAACAACAAAGTATGGATAGAGTGGGTCGGAACATCAGGACATAAAATTTTAAAAAGCGTTGTACCTACTTCAATTTCATTAAAAAAATAATTTTACTTAACTCGGACTAATAAAAGCACATTTTTCGTTACTGATAATTAAGAACTTGACACCTGTAGAAGAGTCGCCATATTCACTGATCTTCTTAACCATAAGATTGTACATAAGTTGTGAGATCCGTCGATATTACAGTTTAACATGGCGGGCTGTTTGTGTGTCAAATTTTTGTTTTATTCCCAGTCACCAAAAATACATTTTCACTCGTCCGCGGCAAGTCTAATTATTTTAAAAATAATAATTAAACAAGTAACATGTTTTTTAACATCTGGTGTTCTAATTTGTAGCTTAATTTTACTCATATTTTGTTGTCCTTCGCACTGCTGCCAAAGACGTAGCAGACGACGGTTTTTATTCCATCGTAGGATAAACTTTCGCCAAATAGCGTGTAAACTTTAACCCCGGAAAATTTTATGCAGTGATGAATATTCATGTTACTATATAACAATTAATTGATAATATGAAGAGTCTATCAAGAAAATAGGGAAGAAAAATCAGTCGTTTTAAGCGAATTCACTAAATAATGTCTCACTTTGATAAGATTTCCCTTATCACTCTCAATCGTGTTTCCATCGTCAAAATCGACACCACTCGCAGTAACGGTTATAAGACACGTGGCCTTAACACAGGATGACATAAAAAAATGAAGCCGTTAACGCCAAGAGAGAAAGATTGTTGGTGACTGAAGGAAAAAAGAAGACAGATTGTTAGAGCCGCGTGTTTCTTCTGATTGGCGGAAGTGAGGCGGTGCACCTTGTGGCATAATCATCAGCCCAATTCTCACAAGGCAGACATTCACAACATTCTCTCTCACACTCTTGCACACACTCACAGAAAATCACCACACATATATACTATCGTTCCTTCGAAAATGCAGTATATTCGTTCTGCAATTTCGCGCGGGGTGAAGTTTCCCACCACTTTGTCAGTGTTTAGGTGTATGTGTGAGACTGCGAAATTACTACACAGATATACATGCATAATGCACATATACTCAGGCACAGAATGAAAATAAGTGAGTATGTAAAGGCGTGGATAATGTACGCACACTGACGGGTGCCGGGCAATTAATTCTGTATTTAAATTAGACTAAACGTCGCTTGCGTCTCGAAGGAGAGCCGGGAATCTTAAGGGCGGTGAATGTGTATGTAGGTAAATAAGTAGGGGCCCAAAGGATAGAGGAAGTGTATACTCGAGTGCGTCCGATGAACCTCGAGATAACTGAGAACGAGTCGCGGAAATTCGTAAACCTTCAAGAGGACTTTTAACGTCTAAAGACCAGAGAGAAGATAAAACGAGGGCAATTATTTTGTACTGATGCATTTTTTATTAGAGAAATTATCATGAGCTATGAACGAGATATATGAAGAACTTAATTTGCAATAATCAAAACTGGAAAAATCAATCAATAATCAAAACTTGAAAGATCTTGCTCTTTAGAATTGAATCAGTTAAATTCCACTGATTTTCAGTGACTCTTTTTTCACGATTTTAATCAGTGAAAATTCACTGAGAATCAGTCAAAAGTCACTGAAATTTTCAGTAATCGTCACTAAACTACTAAAAATTTCACAGAAAAAACAAGGATTGACAGTGTTTGCAGCTTAAATCAGTTTTTAGGCTGAATTTCAGTCTTCAGTCAGTTTTTAGTCTTGTTTTAAGACTAAGAAATCTAAAAACAAGACTTCTTAGTCTTAAAACAAGAATAAAAACTGTCTTAAAACTGAAATTCAGCTTAAAAACTGATTTAGGCTGTAAACACTTTCAGTCCTTGTTTTTTCTGTGGTCAGTGACTTTTCACTGATTTCCAGTAGATTATTCACTACACGGTTAAAAATATATTGAAAATTCAACTACTTTTGATTGAATATTCATTCAGCTACGGTAATTGTAAAAAACTTCAACTAAAGTAATTGAAGTTTTTTTACAGTGTAATTAAAATTGTGAGAAAAGAGTCACTGAAAACCAGTGGAATTTGACTGGTAATCAGTTAAATTTCACTGATTCAAGTTTAGAGAGTGGAAGAGAAGGAATTAAAATCATGTCAGAAATAATGTCTAACCATACATGGAATTTTCTACTGCCCGAATTCTTAAGGGTATATTTTAGGAGTTTTTTTTCTCCACAATAATTTAAAAATTGCATTGCACTTCTGTATAACATCTAAAAACGAATAATTAGTTCCAGTAATCGAATCCAAATTACTACATTTAATTTCTTCATCACACCAAAACTTTTTTTTGGATCATGTAAAAAATTGTAATGAATTTAAGTACTGGGTGTACAAGGGGCGTTTGGTCATAAAATATGTGTGGATTACACTTCCTTATTATACAGAAAGACTCGATACCTCAATTAGTTGTGTGAATATTTTGAAAAAACAATAAAATTGACCTTTTTTCTTTTTTACGAGAATAATCGATAATATATGATGATTGCTTGTATTAGCATTCAATCAAGGAAAACGACTTTATTATCAATTTCCTTCTGCAAGCTGAGTTGTCCTATAAGGTTTTACCTGATGTAAGTTACCTCTCTTAGGGGTTTTTCGTGTAAATGCGCCCTCAGACTCTGGTGTACGGCTGCACGCGTGCAGGAGTGCGTGGATATCATATATACGCATCTGAGATCCCGGACGTGATAACTGAGCACGTATATTACTGGGCCAGAAAGAGCAGATGCTATAACTTTAGTCGGAGCTGGACTCGCTCTGTTTCAAATCGGTATTTACCGATGCGATATATCGGACCTCGAGAACCTAATGGTTTTTCAGGAATCGCTACTGCTTCTTGATTTCCTTGAAGTATATTTATAATTGAATGAGAAAGACTGCCGTAAGTTATTTTAAAACATATACACATCACTTGTATACATTAATAATAATTTCAATTCACATCTTGGAATTGTAAACGTCGGAAAAGATCGGAAAAAATCCCTGGGAGAAATTTTATCAATTTGAAGATGAAATTAAATTCAAAAGCAAGCCGTGTATAAATTCTAAAGAATTTTTTAAAGAATGAAAAAGGAGTTTAAGAACTTGTAAGTCGAGCACAATATTAAAACAAAAAAGAAGGAAGGTAGTGCGCAAGACTTCCTGAACGCACCCCCGGGTGCCATATAACATTATATGCTTCCTACATGTGTCTTATAAAACGTCTGGTCTCTTTCCCTCTCGCTTAGTCTCTTTTTCTCTCTCAGTGAGCCCGCGGCCAATTGGAAATTGTCCCTAATAACAGGGGAACACTCGACTGCGTCCACTCCTATCGTGGATTGCAGTTCACTCCTGCATACTCGCTGAAACGTCTCTTTATAAACGGCCTTAAGGCCGTGCGCAACGCGGTTACGTTACTTGCGTTACTTGCTGGTTGCTCTTTTCTGAGGATATCTTTTATGCTCCAAAGACTACTCCTCCAACCTCCAACTTTCAGTGTAAGCTCGTTCGATCCCGATTAACGAGGAGGGAGGCATCTCCTTATTTCACATTTTATGACTTTCATTTGCCGTTATTATATTGCAAACGAAAAATTACTGTGTAGTTTCAGATCTAGAACGTTTGTTCGGAATTATAGGGATTCAAGAGTGTCTATTGTAGATTCTTGGAATTTTATGCACTACTTAAGGAGCAGGAAGAGAGACTACTCTATCGAGAACGTTTTAACTTTCTGCTGATATTTAAATACTTCAAATTTCTCTCTAAATCTGAATCAGTCAAATTCCACTGATTTGCAGTGACTCTTTTCTCACGATTTTAATTAGTGAAAATCCACTGAGAATCAGTCAAAAGTCACTGAAATTTTCAGTCATCTTCACTAAACTACTAAAAATTTCAGTGACTTTTCACTGATTTCCATTGATTCAAGTTTAGAGAGTTAAAACCTTTCGCTCCGAGTTCAATTAAAATCTGAGCTTTATCCCCCAATTGTGAATTCAACTATGTCGTTTATATTTTAAAAGTGAAGATTAAACGAAACTAGGTTTCAAAATAGTTTTTAGAACCGAAATTTCCTTCTTTTAGCCGTAATTTTTTTTTAATGTTGGGGCGCATAGCGAGCATATTTTATGATAAGCAGCGTCGCATTTTTGTTACAGGGGCCATCCGCGTAGGGCCGACGGGCATCTTCTTCTCGATGCACTTCTGCACTCTAGAATGAAGTCTCGAGGGACGTATAATATAAAATAAAATAAAAAAAAAAAGAGAGAGAATGCATATAGAATGCAGGGATGAAAAGAGGGGGGGAAACCCCCTGGACCGAGTAGGAGGACAAGGGGGTGGGGATATAATCATTGTGATTATCTTATATTAGGTATTGACTACGGATTTGCATAATATTACCTACCTACAGCGCGGGACGTTTTATCGCGGTGCTTTCTTCTCTCCTCTCCTTTTTGCTCCTTATTTTGATTCAGGGCCTCCGGTTATCCGTTGTAAACCCATAGAAATGATATGATATTTTCTGAAACAGAAATCACACTCGATTTAAACAAAACTATATTTTATTCACTATTTAGTAAATGAAAAGTACTAAAAAAGATACATTTTTATAAAGTATTTTAATCCCTTTTTGAATTAAAAATTTTGATCAAAATGAAATTGTCTTTTTGTGAGGTAATTGAAGTTTTAAGGAGAAGGACTTTCGATTAGTGAGAATAAAAAATGAAAAATATTAAGGCGGTATTTTTAATCGTGAATTATAAGGTAATAGTGAAAATGAAAAATCGTCAATGGTTTCAATATGAATATTAATATTCTTATTTAGCAGCAGTAATCTGTTAATCCATTTTAAAAGCGTTCAGTTCTGCACTCCTCCCATAACGTTCTTGCAAGGGCGCTAACTACAGGTTTCGCGGCGGGCCATCAGATTTCTAATAAATTTAAATAATGGCAGGTATATGAAAGATTCACCCGAAACAGATCTATCGAATAAATATGAACCGTTTAAAAACAAAGAATTGAAATTAGTTCGAGATATTGCGACTACATAAATATGAAAAAAGAATTCGGTATGCAGACCAAATAAAATTCTTCATCAAGTCCGAATTATAATTCCCCATTTCTCACTCTGTTAAAAGTAGTACTGGTGATCGAAATCAAAGATACAGAGGTTTAACACAATTAAAGTTTATTTAAATTAACAGGATTGCTCGATTCACAAAATACCGATGATTTCTAATATGAATAAGAAATTTAAGGTATAATCCAGATTCTGAGAGAAGTTTCACAAACTTAGCAAGAAATAATTAGATTATTTTGAGAGATGTTTCACTAAAGATGTAAAGATATGAAATAACTCGCAAATCAATGAGTAAACATTGATTTAAAAGATGTTTGAGATTTAAGAGATATAAATTAACAAAAGAAAAGTGTGATCAGTTAAAGAAACTTGAAGAAACTCAACACAATGAAATTTAGTCAAGAAAAATGAAAAGACTCAAAGTCATGAACAAAGATGTAATCAACTCTTGAGATATAGAGAAAAACTCAAAAAGATGATGAGAAATAGAGAGACTTAAGAAGATGTGAATTTTTAGGATACGAAAATGTAACTCAGTAGATAATTCAACGAAGCTC